>OMKP01083567.1:5410-16789 GCA_900302375.1 Bathygadus melanobranchus | reverse complement strand
CCAACAACTCTTCCTCAACAGCGAAATACAACGTCTGGGAGGCTTTTGGTGTCATCCTACTTATGTGTACATTTATTAGTCTACATGAATATTATTCAATGGAATGGACGGCTTCATTTAGGCAAAATTGTATTTCCTGGATTAGGCTACCTTTGTTTTAAAATATATTATCTTAATTTCACACATATGAAATGGCCCCAAATGATCACTTTAAACGTAGGCTACTTAATTAAGCCTAACAGAATGATTTAAACAACAGCTTGAAATGATTCCATCCCGCGCGTTTTGAGCCAAATACGTGGTTGATCACTGTACCGTGATTACTATGATCGGTTGATCTGCTGGTTTTCACTGCTCATGGTTATTATAGGATATGTGGGTTCGGGTCGGGCCGCGGGTCGGGTTGCAGAACTAATTGGCCATATGTGCGGGTGGCGGGGCGGGTTCGGTATTGCACGTCGCGGGTCTTGAAAACCAGACCCGTGCAGGACTCTGGCCCCGAGTGGTTACCAGGGAGATGGAGTTATTGGGTAGGAGGAGTTACTGGGTGGGAGGGGTTACCAGATGGGAGGAGTTACCTTCTGTTTTGTTCTACTCCATGAATTTGGACAGAATGTTGGTCTATAAATACATTTGATATGATTTGGTGGGAGGGGTTACCTGGTGGGAGGAGCTCCCTGTTGCAGTCATGCCAGGTGGGAGGAGTTACCTGTTGGTGCCAGGCCAGGTGGGAGGAGTTACCTGTTGGAGCCAGGCCAGGTGGGAGGAGTTACCTGTTGGAGCCAGGCCAGGTGGTCGTGCAGACGTCCGTCCTCCAGGAAAGTCCTGAGCTGGGCTGAGATGTTGAGCCACACCCGGGCGTAGTGGGTCACATTCCCCACGAACGCAAACGTCTCATTGGCCTGCCACGGGCGACACACAAACAGAGGATCTATGTCTCCATTTGGTGGACGGATGATGAAGCAGCTACCGTACATAAGGTAAGGTCTTCATCGTTGTGTGACTAAACAGTACAGTTTGAATAGGTTTAGCAAGGTGTGTATGCTCCAAATGCTTCTCCTGAACCTTCTTACAAGCCAACACGCCAAGCATTCTGCTGGAGCGCCTACAGCGCTGTTCGTCCTTGCCTTCTGAATGACTTTATCCACCTGGGAGCCAATGGGAGAATAGAGGATCTTGGGATTTGTAGTCATCAAGTGCACCAGTAAACCCAGATTCCTCTGTTCCTTGCTAGTGAAGCCAAGAGAACTCATGTTGCCCTGCTTCAACGCCTCAGGCTCGATGATCCTGGGAGGGAGAGAAGGAGCAGATGTTAATAGTCCACTTGGCTCCACTTCTCTCACTTGTGTTCCTCGTCTTCATGGCGCCTCGTTAAAGCAGAAAGTGGAAATACTCCCAAGGAGGAAGGTCCAGGTCCTCAAACTCCACCCCAGTATTCCAAATCAACCATGTTGCTAATGAGCATAATGTAGAAGCACAACCAATCAGTCAACACGGTATAGCTTACTTCTTGAACCTGGGGTTTTCCACAACAGGGTTCATCTTTCACCGCACCTGGGTCGTCTGAGATGCATCTCAGCAGATCTGTACATGAACTATTGGTGTGTAGGTCCGTTTGTGCATTTCATACAGTCTTTGGTTGTTGCTTGTTATTTTTTGCCGATACCACTAACTCTCGTGTGTCTGTTCCAGTAGAGTGAGCATAAGAGCAGTTAAAAAGCATATTAGTGCTCCACAGAGGTAAGATGAGATATCAGAGTAGGGGCATGATTAATGCTTGGACCTTGCCCTGTTTCTGACTCATCTAATGAAAGAAAAACAGAAAACTAGGGCCAGGATAGTGTAGTGGCTAGGGTAGGGAGGGGGTGGGGTAGGGTAGGGAGGGTGTTGGACTTCCAGCTTAAAGGTACAGGGCTCTGTGTCCACAGCCCCACAGTCTAACTGCAGGCCTTCCAGAGCACGATGCCCCTACCTGCTCCTTCATGACATGTATCTAAACTCACTGCGGCTTTGGATAATCTGACAAATAGTCAATTGCAAACATAAAATTACATAGATATATCAATGTATACATTTTACAACCATCCCTTTCCTCACCTGTTGTTACCACACAAGATGGGCTTTAGCCCCGCCCACAGCTGCACGAAGGCCGAGAACTGAGACCTGGGGTTTTCCTGCTCCTCCTTCTCCTTCACCGCCCCACCTTCTGCCCTGCCGTCCCCCTCCTTCCCCTCTCCCTCCGCCTCCCCGCCATCATCTCTGGGCGTGTCGGTGGCATTGGGACCACCCCCACCCGCCCAGACGGTGGAGTTAGGCGGCCAGGTGGTGAGGTTGGAGGCGGCGCCTCCTGCTGCGGGGGCGTGGCCTGAGGGAGGGGCACGGCCGGCGCAGGCTCCCTTAGGGAGGAGGCGGGCGAGGCCAGAGAGGAGGTCCACGTCTCGGAGGAGCTGCTCCACGTGCGCCAGGTCCTTCAGCAGGGAGGCCAGCCGGGGGCGGGGGAGCGGGGAGGAGGAGTTGAACAGGTGGAGCTGGGTGGAGGTACAGGAGGATCACGTCATGTTACGTCTCCTTTCTGCCTCGTTCTATTATGCTATGGAATACTTATTAAATACTGGAATACTAGAATACATATAGATCTAGAAGCTAGCACATAGTCAGTTAAATAAGACAACTATTGGGAGAGTGAACACACACACACACACACACACCTTGTCCATCACACTCTGACTCTTCAGCTGCTCTCTCAGAGCCTGGCTCAGTGCTCCAAACCGCTCCTTCCTCTGCCCCGCCCCTCCGGAGCAGAGCACCTTGCGATAGGCTGCCAGCAGCGACCGCTTCCTCTCGGGGACCAATAGGAGCCTGGCTAGCTCACTGCTACCTCCTCCGTCCCCGCAGGTCAGGACTTCAAGTATGGCTCCAGTGAGTATCACACCCTGGGAGAGAGAGAGAGAGAGAGAGAGAGAGAGAGAGAGAGAGAGAGCAGAAAAGAACAGAAGAGAGCAAGGTTTTGAAACTAAACCAAAAGGAACAACCCCTCCCACTCTGCTCCCTCCATCCCTTTCTCATGACAAGCATGTGATTGACCAGACCAGCTCCTGGAGCTGGCACCCGCGCTTATCATGGACACAGGGCTTTAGGAGCAGGTAGGCGTTGCGGCACCTTGCTCAAGGGCGCCTACAGTTTACAACTGAGTTAAAGTTCTGGAGAACTAAAGTTCTCTGGATTCGGGCAGGTTGGAACTCAAAAGCACGACAAGGAGACGGATGGAATTGCAATGAATGTCCCGTTTACTTCAGTAAACAAGCAAGGTCAAACCAGGAGATCAGTCAATCAGGCAAACAAATTCATGGGGTTTTGGGGTATGGAGGAAATCCAAGGTAAACAGGCAAGCAGGGTGAAAACAGGAAGGTCAGGAAAAAGTAGAACGCAGACTAACGAGGGAATGAGCAGCAGGTGAGGAGATGGTGAAGGGAATGAGGTGACAGCTTAGCGAGGGGGAGTGGCCAGATCTGACATGACAGGAACGCCCTGCCCACGACACTTATCCTGGCTGTACCTCCACCTGCTGGAGCTCCTGGGGGGCGTAGCGTTGGGCCTCCCCGCCCGCCAGGCCCAGCGTCTGGGACAGCAGCCTGACTAGAGCCTGCCGGTCCCGGGCCCCGCCGGAAGGGTCCCTCAGGGCCTTGTGGAGCAGACCCCCGTCTAGACCCTGCAGACCTCCCAACAACCTCTGCTGTGGTAGAGAAACAATGGGAGAGAGACAGAGAGACAGAGAGACAGAGAGAGACAGAGAGACAGAGAGACAGAGAGACAGAGAGAGATAGAGATGTTTATAATCGGTGGTCCCTTGATCCCAATAAGGGGGCAGCCTTACAGAAGTGCATGTACCACTCATGTGTATGTGAGTGCAATTGTGTGTTTCTGTGTTTGCACATGTGTGAGTACCTCCAGGTGAAGGACCCCCTCCCCCGGCCTGTGTTTGGAGCCCTGGGTCTGGGTGTGATCCGGGGTCTGAGTGTCTCTGGGATACGAGCCAAAGACAAGGCTGTAGACCTGCCGACAGACAGACAGACAGACATACAGAGAGATACTGAGCTGGGCTGCTTCTGCAATTTTGTCCTCACACACACACACACACACCATCTCTCTCTTATACTCGTGTGTGTGTGTGTGTGTGTGTGAATGTATATATGGGGCTTACAGCCAAGTAATAATAAAGTATTAAAGCTGAATTAGCTGAAAGATCCATTATCCTAATTACACATTCTAAGTGTGTGTGTGTGTGTGTGTGTGTGTGTGCGTGCAAAACCCTGAGCTCCTTGCCAGCACCAGATAGAGAGAGAGAGACACGGGAGACAGACAGTTTTATACAGAGATCCTGGAATATTAACGTCAAGAAGAGCTGTCATTATTCTGGCTTTTGCCTTGTTTACACAGAACCAAAACAGCCGTCATAATGCTGGAAGGGTGCATGGACGGCTCAGACCATCCCGTGTTCATAGTCTTACAGAGGCAAGGTGGAATAACGCCTCCACATTCCCACAAGGAAACGGGAGAGAGTGAGATGGAGGTGAAGTTAGAGAGAGAGTTGTACTGTTCACAATGTATTCCTCTGTTGTTCTGTACTAGCTGAACCCAAATGTCCGGTCCGGGATCAATAAAGACAGAGAGGGTGTGAGTTGAGGTGGAGGCAGGGAGTGAGTGATGGTGAGGGGGAGCGAGTGAGGAGGGAGTGTTGTGGACGGCGAGCGCGCCTGTCAACTGACCTCCGGGAGGCTGATGGGCGTGGTCAGCAGCAGGTGGGCGGCGGCCTCGGGAAGAGAGAGGTTCTTCACCAGGAACCTCTGGAACACCGACTGGTTCCGCAACACACTGGCCAAGGTGAAGCCTGCGCACACACACACACACACACACACACACACACACACACACAGGCGTACAGATGCACAGACATATGCACACACACAATGTTTATAATCCCTCTTCATTAGTGTATTAAAGGGAGCGAGCACATCGTGGACCCAGATGCAGACTCTCAGACGGGTAGATAAAATAACTAAACTAAACGGAATCACAGAAGAGATGGAGCCAGACGGGCCGGTTGCTAGGGGCAACAGGCGTAAGATGTGAAGAGCCAAAGCAGAACAGAAGACTTAAAGGAGACTTAAAGGAGAGCCGAACCCCAACGTATACACTGGGTTGTATTAGATCACTCTCTTGGTTAAACACATGCTACTGTAAGAATATTAACCCGTGATTGGCTGACATGGGTAGCCAATGGTCACCTGTTGATTAATCATTGATGTGACACACCTGTCCACTGCGTATTGAAGCTGAATAGACCCTTTTCACAGTAGGAAGAACACAGGTGTAGATCACAACATTAACTATGGGTTTGTTTGATTTAGGGATGGCAGTGCACCAGTATAGACACAGTTAGTCAAGGAAATATATATTGACCAAATTACAGGAACAGGAAGTTACTTTACCCTGCTAAGTATTAAAGAGAAACACACAACAGGGGGGAGGGGCTAAAATGTAACCATGGCGACGACACCAGACCACCTTGGGTGTGGTTGTGGTCCATGTTAACGTGTAGTAACCACGGTGATACCTCCTCACCTTGGGTGTGTTTGTGGTTCATGTTAACGTGTAGTAACCACGGTGATACCTCACCTTGGGTGTGGTTGTGGTCCATGTTAACGTGTAGTAACCACGGTGATACCTCACCTTGGGTGTGGTTGTGGTCCATGTTAACGTGTAGTAACCACGGTGATGCCTCACCTTGGGTGTGGTTGTGGTCCATGTTAACGTGTAGTAACCACGGTGATACCTCACCTTGGGTGTGGTTGTGGTCCAGGTCTGGAGGGGAGGTCCTCAGGCTGTCCAGGTGTTGCTGCAGGGCTTCCATCTCCTGGCCCAGACCCGGTCGCTGGGAGCTGAACAGCTGGTTCCGCTCCACCACCTCGCTGATCTGCTCCAACAGCTGGGTCACTCTGCAGCCAGGTGGTCAGTTAGATATTTATATGAAGCTACAATTACTAACTAATTGCTATAACCACAACGTTGGACAGGCAGCACTTGTACTAGTTTGTAGCTGCTCTAATATTTACTTGTCTGCTTTGATCATTCTCAGCCTCAGAAACTAAGGTACTCACTAACTACAGGTACACTAACTAACTAACTACAGGTACACTAACTAACTAACTGCAGTACACTAACCAACTACTTAATTAACTAAACTAACCTAACTAACCAACCTGTAATGCTAACTCACATGGAGTTGTTGTACTGCAGGTACACTAACCAACTAACTAACCCGTGGTGCTAACTTACGTGGAGTTGTGGTACTGGAGGAAACCGAACCCGTCCCTCTGTCCATCTGGACACAGGGACTGCATGATGGGGATGATCCCGGCAGAGGTGAGGGGGGCCGCACTGTAGAAGGCTGGCCAGATGTCACGGGAGGGGGTTAAAGGTTAAAGGTTAAGAGGAAGAGAGGATGCTGGGAAAAAAAGTCCATCAAACGGAGGTGGAAAGCACGGCGGCCATTTTGATGGTAAAGTAGAAGTTGTCATCCAGGAAGCGAGACACGAAATAAAATGGAAGTCCATACGATATACAGCTCAGCGAAGAGTAAACAGGAAACATTAGTCATACACAGCCACACACACACACACTCACACACAGTTAACCAATGGATGGATGAAAAGGATGAAACATGATTAAGGGAGGGTTAGAAGAGAACAACCATTAAAGAGAGCCAAAGCAGGCTGGTGAATCAGCTAATAGTCTGAGCTGATGGCCAGATGTCAGTGATAACGACGTGCTTTCATCTTTCTGTTGCACATAATGGCCTCGTATCCTCCTCAGCTGTCGATAAATAAAGGCAAACGAAGGTAAACAGGAAGTTCATTTCCCATGGTAACCACATCTCTTTCAGAAGCCTATCAGCCTGTAGAATGGGAAGAAATAGTATTCTCTCTTATCATATGAGATAGAGGCGGCTTTCTCACTAAATGGGTGAGACACAGACACTGAGAAATACTTGAAGTTGTTCATGGCGCGAGGACGATGTGTGGTAGAGGACGTGCCTGATGTGCATGTGTGCTTGTGAACACGCGTTTGCACGAGAAGGACAGTGAACAAAGAATGAATATAGATGAGACACCAGGCTTTTAAACCCTGCTCATTACCGTACATCCACATCAACCTGCTTTACTTTTCAGTTTAGTCATCACCTACGTTGATAGCTTCTCTCTACTCAGACAATAAAAGGAGATATCTGATTTTACACCAGATAGTTAGGATTAAATAAACTGCCATCCTGTCCCTTAAATAAATGTTACACTGAAACTGGAGCTGTCAGTGAAGTGCTGACTCGTCTGTCATATCCTGAGTTATCCTGAGAGTCACTAGGGCCCAGCCAGCTCTGAGGTGGCTCAGCCCACTAACACGCAACTATGTAGATGACGCATCTTGTAGTGGCCGCGGGTTCGATTCCCACCTGCGGTCCAACGCTACATGTCATTCCTTCTCTTCTACAATCTTTTAACTTTTCTGACATCTCTCTGCACTCGCCTCCATTTAGGCACGAAGCCCATAACAATATAAATACAAAAAAGATATATATCTCACCCCAAGACTATAATCCAGGACCTTTTACTTTCATAATTGTCTTGGCAGCCAAACAATATCTGCACTACTTTGCTCCAATGTCACTTCATCTCATTCTACCTGAATACATTCCCCCTCTCCACGGCCCATGCTTGCACATTGGGCACTACTTGAGGCAAGCAGGTGGCCTTATGGGTAATAGAGTCTCTACAGTAAACACAAGTGTGCTTTCCTGCGTTCCTGTCTATAATTACCTCATCACTCACTTACCAGGGTGCCCTGCAAGCCTCTAATCATGTGACCGTCACCTGACCGCTCTCTTTGGCCAATAAGCTGAGGGGATTTAGCCGGCTTAAGTCATTGGTGGTCAGTCAGGTTGGCTGAAATAAGGTGTAGGTGTACGTTTATTATAAAATAAGTACAGGAATGATGAATGTATGGCATTGTGATCGGTCAGAAACATTGAGTAAGGGATGTAGATTTAAAAAGATAAAAAGGCAGATATACACATGCACATGCTTGTATAATTTAACAAGCTTACTTTTATTTATTGTCATTTTAACACAAACAATTTACATCTAAATTATTATTGCAATAATTTGCAACTCTAACTCCCCAATATCCATCACCCATGGTCGATGTTGTGCTGACCCATACGGGTGAGTGCATGTGTATACTGTAAGACATATACATGTGGAAATGTGGAAAAGGTGAAGATTAACTTCTTTGTGAACCAATAATTCCCAGAATTCATGTCTCAAGTGCCTTCCTCTCACCACTGTGCTGTTTAGGATCATTTCCGGGTCTTTCTAGCGAAGAAAGTGTTAAGCTACATGGAGCTACTTAGCATTAGCATGTTTTTTTCCCGCCAGAACCAAGAGAAGCCCAATGATCGGTATGGATCCTTCAACACTGTGGGGAAGAGGAACACACACACACACATCCCCACTGACGTAAGCCCATAATTACATTTTGGAAAATAAGTTAGTCTGGCAGGGTGTCAGAGGGAAGGCAAGGTCAAAAACAAAAGTAACTTAGCAAACTTACACACTGGAGTCGCAGATACAGAGAAGCATGCATTATGCAGACCAACGGAGACCAAGAGGAACAAGACAAGAACATCAGCAAGAGAAAGAGATGGGGGAGAAAACAAAATTCACACAAAAACAGAAATAAATAAATTGGAAGCTATTATGCTAACGCTACAACGAAATAACATTAAGAACAACTAAACAAAAATACAATGAATCAACAGAAACATCAACGGAGGACTACACTACGACACACCAAAAAGCATGCTAGGCCAGACCACATTGAAAAGCAAAAAAAAACAACCAAAATAAAACATGAGGCTTGTGGATTAGCCGCGTATCTGCGTACCGTAGCAGCCGAGCGAGAGGAGCTGATATCTCCCAACAGTCGGCAGCCTATCTAGGCCAGCGTGACTCAGCCGGAACGCCGTAGCATGGGTTTAGCATATTTAAACTGAAAACAAGCTAGCGCGTCAGGGCTCCACTGAAAATGCCTCACTGCGTTGCCTGCATTTAACATTCAATTTCACAACGTCAGAAAGCAATCACTCACGAATGAGTAGAAGTGGCGACTAATGGCGAGAATTGTAGTTTTTTTTTTGTTTGGACTGTGACCGGTGTTTGTGGACCTTCCACTGATTATTACGGCAGCCCTTCCTAGATGAATTAAAGCGTTGACAGGACACTCATAAAGCACAACGCTGGCGTCTCCGGTGGAGCCCAGCAGATGGCCTGGTGGAGAGACTAAGAGGAGGGTCTTGGCTGGAAGACATTTTAATTCCCTGTGGTTATATTTGCATCTTTCAGGACCACCTACCTTCCTTGACAGGGATGGCGGGTTTCTTTTGCCTCAGGCCCAGCAGGATGAAGAAGAGGACCAGCGGTATGAAGATCTCAAAGGCCAGCACCCACTGAGGGGAGGGGGAGAGAGAGGGGGGAGGGAGGGAGGATTTAAAGTACAGAGGTAAGGCAGGATGGGGGAAGGACGAAAGGAAGGAAGGGAGGTAGCGGGAGGGTAGCCAGGGTTGACAGGGAGAAAAATGAGGAAACAGAGACAATAGTTAGTCTGCATTGTCTCTTCCTGCATTGTCCTGTCCAACATCAACCTGCCCAGGTACCAAGCCTGTTCTGGGAGCTGAACTGGGAGGGGACTGGGTTCCTTCCCCTTGCCTCCTACAGACCTACTGGTTTTACCACTGGTACACCCCTCCAGATCTCTCAGACCCGGGCCGGGAGCCAAAAGGTACTGGGTTCGATCCCCGTGTTCGCAGACTGCCTGTAGGCATCCTGGAGACACCCTCCTCCTCCTTGCTCCTTAATGATGATGTCATGATAATGTACATTTACATTTAGAGCATTTGGCAGACGCTTTTATCCAAAGCGACTTACAAAAATGAACATATAAGTAACATATAACATATAATAATGTACCTATAATGCATTATTCACTGCCTGTCGTTTTGGCTAAATGACTACATTGTAAAGTTAACGTTGGACCATGACAGTGTACAGTATATAGTAAACAGTATACTAAACAGTATAGTATACAGTTTAGTATATACACAGACTGTAGTATACAGTATAGTATAGCATACACACAGTGCATGAAGTACAGCACAAGTGTCCTGCCTGCTCCAGAGAACATAGGAGTCATGTATTGATCTGTTAAGTATTGATTAGTTAAACCGCTATGAAGGGAAGGCTGTCCATTGTGCTAAACACGCAGTATTGTCCAGCCAAGAAACGTGAATGAATGAATGCATACCATCGGTTACCATTGTCAATATTAGGAATTCATGAATTCAAACATGGTGCAAAACACAACCCACCCTCCTTCAGACTTTATTCACTCACTCACTATTCTCATTGATCTTTTTACGTAATTTACATTGCAAGTAAAATATTCAAATGAAATACACGACACATGTCAAGGAAACAAACCAGTAATGTCACTAAGTACTCAATTAGTATGGACCATCAGAAGATGACTGAGAGAAGAGGAGACGAGGAGTAATGGGGAGAGAAGGAAAGTAGAGGGGTAGAGGAGGGGAGAGAAGAAGAGAGGAGATGACGAGAGGGAGAGGGGAGGAGAGGAGAGGAGAGATGACGAGAGGAGGAGAGGAGAGGAGAGGAAGAGAGGAGAGGGGAAAAGATAGAGAGGGGAGAGGAGAGGAGAGGAGTTGGAAGGCAGAGAATATAGCATAGTAAAAGAGAGAGAAAAGCCTCATGTTCTATCGTTATATTGACAGTTTCATGAGCACTTAAACAATAAATTCAAGTCACTAATGGCTAAATATAGTAGAGAAAATGTCATTAAAAGTGAACATTTCAACATTAACCAACCAATTATCCATCATAGTGGCGTCATCAGCGATCAGGCTCTTTTAGCAGTTTGTATGAACTTTATTTAAAGAAGAGAGAGACAGACAGATAAGAGAGAGAGAGAGAGAGAGAGAGAGAGAGAGAGACAGACAGACAGAGAAAAGAGAGATATAGACAGAGAGAGAGAGATATAGACAGAGAAAAGAGAAACAGGCAGAGAAAAGAGAGAAACAGGCAGACAAAGAAGAGAGAGATATAGACAGAGAGAGACAGAGAGAGAGAGAGAGAAGAGAGGGACAGAGCTAGAGAGAAGAAACAGGGAGAGAGAGACACATATAGGAGAGAAAGAAGGCACAAAAACAGTGATTGAAACCAGAGAATGTTCAGAGTGTCTGCACCCCCCCCCCCC
>OMKP01083555.1:0-12371 GCA_900302375.1 Bathygadus melanobranchus | reverse complement strand
CTTTCCCCAAGGACATCAGATGGACAGAGGGGAAGTGGGTGAATGGATGATGATGATGATGATGATGATGTGTGTGCGTGTGTGTGTCTCTGTGCGTGTGTGTGTTTTAAGGATCCTTTTAAGGCATACGTAATTAAATAATGTAATGTGTATATGGGTAGGAAGCCACAGGATGGATGGGGCAGACATACAGTTGCCTGTGTGTGGCAGGAGCATGTGCTTGTGCATGCACGCACATACACACACACACGCACACACACACACACACAAAGAGTGAAAGAGATGTAGGACGTGAGGTGATGGGAGAGAGAGAGATAGAAAAGTAGTGACAGAATAGATAAAAACAAAGGATACATTCAATTTCCTCGGCTGTACATGTAGGAAAGAAAAATGCCAAGGAATTCGACCAACAACAGAGTAAAGATATATTCATATTTTATTCCACATGTTCATCCTATATATTTAAACTCTCCAGAAAGTCAACTCCCAACCATATTCTCTGTCATTATTGGTATAAAACACACAAGAAAGAATGAAACAAACAGTGAAATATGTCAATGTACAACGTTGAGTGTATTCTGATGGCAACAAGACCCCACCACCCACCCCGCCCCCCGCGGCGACGCGAGGAATTGAACCTGTGACTGCAGAGGTACAGGACGGTTTGTTGAGAAAATTCACTTATCAAAGTCTTGCATCAATGTGCCAATCAACAGGTGTCCTTTTGTACACTACTGAAGTGCCCTTGCTTCCTAACTAGTCTAGTGTTTGTGACCGCTGGAGTCATTTGACCTGTGTCTGGATGGCCGATGATTTGCATGTAACTAAACCTTCTTCAATGGGCCTTATTCACCCGGTAGCCATTTTGGTTCCAAACGCTAGCTGGATGGGGGCAACTGAATGCAGATTCCCCACCCAGCTAGTGTTTGGAACCAAGATGGAACCAAGATGGCCGCTAGGCCCATGACATGCAGTTGCTTTACGATTTAAGAGGATGTGTGTTCATTAGTGTTACAATGCACATTTTCACGACCAATATGCCGATAGGACATTTTGGGCTGAAACCTTGTAAACCTAAGGTTCACTTAATGTTAAACTTGACATTTTTAAACTTTATTGACAGCAGAAAGATAATCTGAATGTTGAAGGTCAGGTCTCCGATATCCACTTTAGATCTCAAATGGTTTCGAGTAACGGGACATCTATGAACGTCTGCTTCTTTAGGTTACAACAGGACAGCATGTTACATCACAACTGATCCATGACGGCGTTATGAATCAAGCAAGCACTTCATATCACCACAATCAAATGAAAATCAGGAAATATTACGTCGAACCTCTCAATAAGAAAATAAACGTTTTAGAGTTTGTTAAAAATGAAATGTTGAGAATGTTTTTTTTTTTTTTTTACTCATTGTAGATTGTCACCAACAAATGTTGGGGATTTTCTCAACTTAATGTTAAAAATCCCCCAAAAATAAACCAAAAAATGAACAATAACACATTAGATGTATCCATTTGAAACGTTAAAGGGACCAAAGCATTAGCATCTCTTTGACACTATTCTCCATTTACAAAAATAGCAAGATCGAAAAACACAGCCAACATCTTTTCTTTTCTTCTCCCAGAAAAAAAAACCCCACATAGCAATCTCTTTACAATACACATATCTCCGTATAAAGATGTCTGCTGAAATAACATAACGTAAGCCAGGGAACACCTGAAATCACACGGGAAACCCAAACCAAAAACAATAGCAGCAAGTTATACAAAGAACCAGCGGCGACTAAAACACGTGTATCAGCCTATAAAAAGACAATATGGCATCTTGTGGCGCTAGGACAGCTCTCGCGACTCTTTCATATATTAACACGATTTCACCCACAAACCAGCCAACGCAAAACAGTTCAGAGAAGCAAAATAACCGAGTCACAAGTTTTTTACCTTAATTTCACTGGGTTTTCTCTTTTTAACGACCTAGAACACATGTAATGGTAGGATGTGTATGGTTATGTGTGCGCGCGCACACACACGCACGCACACTCACACAAAGAATATCAAAAGAGGGAGTGAGGAAGGGAAGGTGTCACGCAAGCCGTGGGAAGTCTTGTTAAATCTTCATATTCAACGCTGGGTGGGAGTTTTGAGGGGATTATTGGAACAGGAAGAAGGTTTTGTAAGTGGAGCTGCATGCGGACGGGCTAGCGTTTAGAACCAAGATGGCCGCTCGGTGAATAAGGCCCATGAGCTCATTATGGCTGCGTTCAGGTTCGAGGGGTTTTCTGTACGTGTGTTACTTGCATCTGTTCTGTATCTATAGTGCTCTCTCTGTGTGGGTGTGTGTGTGTGTGTGTGTGTGCGTGTGTGCGTTTTTGATCTGCTTGTGCAATTGATGCTCATTATTTTGTCTTCTCAGTTCTAAGTATGTTTGTGATTAGTTGAGTTAGTGTGTATGTTTATGTATGTGTGTGTGTGTGTCTGTGTCTGTGTCTGTGTGTGTGTGTGTGTGTGTGTGTGTGTGTGAGTGTGTTAATCAGCAAGTCTCCTCCAGGGCATTGACGACTTGTTCCAAAATGTCGGGGCATCGGTCCGCGATTTGTTGCAGGACCTGATTAGCATACTCCTGTAGCTCCGCCCCCTCCCTCTCGCACAGCTCTGACTCCGCCTCCAACTGTGAAAGAAGACCAGACAGAAACAGAGGACACTTAGACAGGTCTGGCAGATGATTGACACTTGGCACAGCCAATGACCAGTGAACGTCATTCGATAAGGCAAATCAATAAAGTACGATTCAATGTGAACATACGAGATAAATGCACAGGCTCATTAAAGAAAGAGAAAGACAAAGAGAGAGGATACAAAGATGATCAAACCAATATGTTGAGCTACACACACACACACACACAGACAGACACACACACAGAGAGTATCTGAGATTGTACTATGGGTACATTGTGGTCCTCCAGGGACCACAGATATAAATGAGCTAGCTAGCTAAAAACCTAAAGCGCTAGCTAGCAAACTCTGGCCCAGCTACGATGCACAGTCCCTGCAAAACAAACTAATAAACTAAGCTAGGCTTTAGTCGCTACAACGTGGAGGGTTTTTCTAAAGGAGCTCCGATGGTGCTTTCTTTGGCGACCGCTAGTCAGGAACGCCAAGACATAAGCGACTTAATGACCAACACATCTGAATCAATAAAACCCTGTACCACCACGTAACACAACACCACTTTGAACGTGCGCTGGTCTGCGTGCGCGCGCACGTGTGTGTGTGTGTGTGTTTGTGTGTCAGAACTAAAGCAGTCTTGAGTGAGTTGTAATCTCTTAACTTGTACAGAGCAGAACACATTGGTGTCCTTAAAATCCAAATAATTGAATAGAGATCACCACTGATTAAATTAATGTATAAAAGTATTAAAAGTCAGGCAGGTGCTTATTACTGAAGTAGTTGTGTCGTCGTTATTATGCATGATAATTTTATCATGCATGATGTTATTGGTTATTATTCATCATATTATTGGTTATCATTAATGATGTTATTGATTATTATTCATCATATTATTGGTTATGATTCGTCATATTATTGGTTATTACAGAATCCCTCATTGTGTGCTCAATCGTTTACTGGTTTGTCGCCGGGGAGCTTTCAGATCAGTACGTGGCTCTAGCCTCCACACATTGATTTGAATCATAGTTCCTCCTTCATTTCACAACACACATACACACGCAGATGCGCACACGACACACACACACACACACACACACACACGCCACACAAAGCGCACACACCCGCTCGCTAGCCAGCAGGCTAGCATAAGTGCGTATAATGTGGTCCTTTTAAAGTCGCTTATCTGGGCCATCTGTGAGCGTTACGAGTTGTAGTGTTGTGTTTTATGCGTGTTTATTTGTGCGTATTGCCCCTGTATAACTTTACACTCCGCACAGCCTCTCACAACCCCTGGGGGGACAGCAGTAAAGATAAACTATGGAACGACGATGGAGAAGGAGATTAGAAAAGCGACCCGATTGACCTCCAAGAGTCGGGCTGCACGGCTACAGCCTTGACCTACAAGAGCAGGTACGTTTCTGTCTGAGACGCAGAAGGGTTTCGCCAGGCAGCGTTGCTAGCATACCACGCGGTTAGCGATACCGTCGTTGAACACGGATCACGGCGTGCGCGCTTTGTGTGTTTTTAGGTTTGAACGAGCATCCGATCGGCTGTAATGGGACACGCTTACATGACACCTTTATCTTGCGTGACTTACAAGTTAGGTTGAAGAATCAGGGAAATCAATATTGGAGCGATAAGGACTGTATACTCGAGCCTGATCTTGGTCTCAAGGTTTTTGATGGTCTGGGACTGAATTTGACTGAATTTGACACTGCTGAGTAGGATCTCGGATGAATTGGTCTCGGATGAAGACTCGTTCTGAGAAGACATAGCTACTTATTGTTTTTACTACTTTTATCATTTTAATATGTGCATCCAACTCTAGTTAAGTCATGCTGCAACTATGTTATGAACATAAACAAGCTGCCCACAATGAATCTTGTCCTCAAAACATGCTAATTTTGTGGAAATATGCCTTCAGAAAACTTCCTTCTCTATTTCAGGCAATCGATATAATGATAGCCACATGGTCCTGGTCTCGAATTGGACTCTGAATCGACGTTCTGAACGCAACCTGATACGAGTGCAGGCTAGCTGTGGGAACACAAATCCACGAGGGTGAAATGAAGCACTAATGTGTCGAGACAAAGGCGTGCATTTGTGTCCTATTATTCAGATTTAGCTTGATTAATGCAGCGTATGCGAGATCCCGCGCGTATAACCTCGTGGTAGGAGTTGGTTGCGATCGTGTGTTTGTCGTTAATGACGTCACCCTTCACAAGGGCTTCCAGGTGAAACCAGTTTCAGGACGGTTGCAGAACCTGGATCCTATTGGACGACTGACCGCAGAAGGCGGAGCATCAGCTTGATAAGATGAATCACAATGGCTGCTGGCCTGACGGACAGGAGAGGAAACGGAGGGCAGAACTACAGTGACTAGTAGTTTTCTTTGGTACTGGTGAAAGTACTTTTTTGACAAATCTATTTTTATACTTGTCAGTCCTTTTGTTGACTTGTTTGGAAACCACCACTGACTGGTCACTGGTAGTTGCAACATTGCAAGTGATATTTGGGTGGTGTTAGTGGTCAAGGTGGAGGAGGAGGAGGAGGAGGAGGAGGAGGAGGAGATAGATAGACCTGGGCGAAAGATGACTTTACATGTCAACGGCATCCGCTGCAACAAACAACGCATGTATAGAGATACGCATTAGGACACGCACACGCACACACACACACACACACACACAGCTATCTCAGCTGTCCTTCAAACCGTCTTTTCTTCGTTTCCTCTCCTGCTTTCCTTCCCTCTGTGCGTCCACTTGTCCTCCCCTCCGCTCTCTGTTCTCACTCAACCCCACATTGATTCAGTCTATCCTCCCTTCCCTGTCCAAGTAGCATCCCTGGAGCGCCGTCTCTCCATCCCTGCGTCCCCCCCACCCCCACCTCCCCGAGGCACAACATTAGAGCGAGCGGACGGACGCACGGACGCGTCTCGATGGACGGACGGCGAGGACGGCGAGGACGGCGAGGGAGAATGCAGGGGAGCAGATAAGAGGAGGAGATCCAGATAAGGAGGCCAGGAGCGCCGGTGTGGGAATGTTGAAGAGGAGTTTTACTGCTGCCGTTAAACTTCCATTATCCTGATGGATCATTATCTGCCTTATCTGGACACACACACACACACACACACACACACACGCACGCGGACGCACACAAACACACGCACACACATGCACGCGGATGCACACAAACACACGCACACACATACACAGAAAACCATGTGCACGCACACAAACACACCGCATGCACGTATGCAAGGACAAACACACACACATATCCACGCTCACACACACACACACAAACGCACGCACGCACACGCACACACACACACACACACACACACAGCATTAACACAAGAGATGTATTTAGCACATATAGCTGAGGCTACTCACTGTGTAACCTGTGTGTGTGTGTGTGTGTGTGTGTGTGTGTGTGTGTGTGTGCGAGCACTTAGAATCACTCCCTACACATGTCAAAGGGGGCGAAAGAGGAATGCTAAGAGAGAGAGAGCGAGAGAGAGAGAGAGAGAGAGAGAGAGAGAGAGACACTGCGACAACAAGCACCGAGAGGGAGAGAGAGATAGCAGGATAGAGAGAGAGCTAATATAAAGCCAAACCGTTGGGTGCATTAACCTATTCTTCAGCAGGTTACCTGTCAGGCGAATACAAATCCTATGAAGTTATAACTGCATTTTTTATATTCCCTGGGCGAGATTTATCACAACTTTCCATTTCTATGGGTTGTTTTTTTCCCTCGTCACAGTTTGACTTGTTTATGGGAAAGTGTTGGTGAATAAATCACACTTGGTATTTATTTACTTGCTCTCTTGTAACTCAGGACTCAAGAAAATAATTACGAATTTAATTTCCTTTGCCCAAACCGCAATGTTATTATTTTAAAGAAAACTGTCAACATACTAAAGCTTACATTCATTCATTAATTACAAAAGTTCTAATTTTCCTCTCTAACTATCACTTCCATTTAATGATCCCAATAGTGTTTTATATCGAGTCATCAAGTTCTTTAAATGTTTAATTTTGAGGACTAAGGGTGGGAACCGGAATGCTGAGCGATCTGCAGACATTTGCCGAGGTGTATGTTCTGTTATGTTCTGTTATGTTCTGTTATGTTCTGGAATGTTCTGGAATGTTCCGGTATGTTCTAGTATGTTCCGGTATGTTCCGGTACGTTCTGTATGTTCCGGTATGTTCCGTATGTGTTCAGGGAACCACAGACATTAGCAAAAATTACAACCATTATCGCTGCTGACCCCTTCCGCACACTTTGAGCGCTGCCATGACAACGATGATGTCGAGGATGTGTGGAGGATATCGTGAAAGATTAAATAAAAAGCAAGGAGCTGGTTCAAAAAAAAAAGGAAAAAAGGAAAATAGTGAAAAGGCAACAGTTAAAATACGGACAGGGTTTTATATTTCTAGGCCACACATTTTACTTTCAGCATGTTAAATCATGGCTTCATTCTCCTCCCGAGGGACACGATACAGTACGGCCAATTTCAAAACGAGAGTCTCAAAAAGCAATGGCCTCTAATGGGCCTACATGGACTACTATAATTGGCCCTGCTCTGTCTGTCTGCCTGGGTTTAAAACCATTACGCTCTATTAGGCCTACGTAGACTGCATTACAGGTTGGCCGACTCCACCGTGCCCAGCCCAAACTGAACACTGCGTATGGACGTGTGTGTGGGTGTGCGTGCGTGTGCATGTGTCTGCCTGTGTGTGTTTGCATGTGTGTGTGTGTGTGTGTGTGTGGGACTGCAGTGTGGCTAACGACGAGCAGGCTAACAAGCTGCAGAGGGAGGAGCAGCTGAGGCCCAGCGCTATAAGGACAGAGTCTACCTGGAAAGTGCTCCCAGAGGAGGGCCAGAGAGCCCCGGCCCGCTCAGTAACCACCACGGACGCACGAATAAAATCTAGGAATAGATGGCCGCCGGGCATTCTGTCGCTGGAAGAATGCATTCCCTATACGTACTCATTTTAACAGATGGCTTTCTGAGACTCATGGGACTGGGACTCATAGTTATAGTAGCTATAGTAAAGTTATATAGCAATATCTAGTTATATAGTGTACACTGTTGTGAAAACAGGGAGAGAGAGAGAGAGAGAGAGACAGAGAGAGAGACAGAGACAGAGAGAGAGATACAGAGGGACAGAGACAGAGAGAGCGAGAGAGCAAGAGAGACAGAGAGAGAGAGAGAGAGACAGACAGACAGAGAGAGAGGGAGACAGAGAGAGAGGGAGACAGACAAACAGACAGACAGACAGAGAGGCCCACTTAGAAATGTATGTGCAAACACACGCGTGTGCATGAGTGTATTTATGTTTCTCGAGTGTGCGTGTCTGCACAGTGTGGTTACCATGACAGCGACGTCGGAGCGGGAGCCGGGCTTAAAGTGAGTACCAAGCAGGACTCTTTAACTTTAAAGGGGCTCCTCGAGGAGCCATTTTACAAGGCCGGACTCAGAGGACCGATGGCAGAGGAGGAGAGCTGCGGAAAGCTCCAGAAACACCAGCTGTACCGACACAGCGACCGAGAGACACTTCACACCCCCGGAAACACAACACTCACGTTTTAGAGGTTACAATACTTAAAAAGAGTATTTTAAAGTGGAGTTTATATTTCTGTGTATGTGCATTTATAGTGAGCTGGGTATATGTGTGTGTGTGTGTATGTTCCGTTTGCATGCAGGCAAGTTGCATGCGGGACTACCCTGTGCGAGTGTGCGTCTTTAAGCAAGCTGTGCTAACCAGTTAACCAGTGTGTGTGTGTGTGTCTCTCTCTCTCTCTCTCTCTCTCTCTCTCTGTAATGGTCACTGAGGACCATAGCGTTGTACTTGTAAAGAAAGCAATGATCCTTGTGGCAGGATGCAGAGGAGGCTAATGGAGACCCAGAGAGACCCAGACCACATCGCTGCCCTGAACAAAAATCTTCGTAGGCTTTTTTTTTTTTTGTTAAAAGAAGAAAGTTAAGAAGAACTGATCTCAAATCTTAAGAATGTTTGTATCTTTCTTGGAAACTCATCTTGATCTTATTCTTAACTTTAAGATAATGGTTTGCTTGTCTTAAGTTGTCACATTGATGTTAAGTTATGCCTTTCTTTAAATTGATTGTATCGATTTTCTAGTTTTAATTCACATTATGTGTTATATTCAGTAAGGTGTTGGGGCTCACTGGTTCAAGTCTAGGACACTACATGTTATGCTAACTCTCAGGATTCTCAGGATTTACGTATTTACTATAGAGATCGCAAGTGATTGATTTCTTCTTGGTTCAAATGGAACACACACAGGGTCCCAAAGTGAGTCATTTTAGAATCAGTAGGCTGGGGGGGATTTATTAAATGTTATCCTACTTTTTTTGGACAATGCACATTTGTTTCCTCCCCAGTGTAATTGACACCTATGGTCTTCAGATACCCCCCCCTTTTCTCCCCTCTCTCTGCTTTATGCTCCTCACTCCCTTTATGCTCCTCCTTCCCTTAACCTCCTCCCTCGCTTTACCTGTCTCCCTCCTTTTTCCTCTCATCCTTCACCATTCTCTCCTCTCTCCCTCCCTCTAAATGTGTGTTTACATTGAATATGGACCATGTACTCAGTCAGCACCTCGACCCATCGGCCCCGAGTTTATAACATGTTAGGTTTACACTGCGGTACTACTGAAGTAACCTAAGATCTCTTCATCTCTTCATTTTCCCTGCCTTTTCTCACTCTGGCAACGCTTCCTCTTTCTACAGTTCTCTCGTTCCTTTGTTCTCGTCCCTCTGCCAGTGCGCTCAATTAGTATCACTATCTACCTCACTCTACCTCACCCTTCCTCACTCCAACCAAAACACAGCTAAAGAAATACAGCACGCCATCCAACTCATGAAGCCTCTCAGTGGCACTCTGACAGATGGACAAACTGATGGTTGGACAGGCAGACAGAGAGAGAGACAGACAGATAGACAGGCAGGCAGACAGACAGGCAGGCAGACAGGCAGGCAGGCAGGCAGGCAGGCAGACAGGCAGACAGGCAGACTATTATGACTATCAGCCACTCTGATTTTTATTTTATCTGTAGACAATTCAGACAGAAACAAGAAAATAGTCGGACACATTCTGCTCCACTGTACAATATTATCAGTGTTGGGTGTTCTAAATCCCGCCCCTTCCTCTCTCATTGTGTGTCCTGTCAATCAAACTTCACCCAATCAGTGACCTCCAAATCCTGGGGCACCCCCCGAAATTAATCTCTGCCGGTTATTCAGCCCTAGCACACGTACACAGGGACACACACGCAAGCACACACACGCATACTTCTGCCATTCTGTGTGCCAGAGGGTATCAAGCCACTGAGCTGGAAAAACACTGATTAAATGAACTTCTAGTGTTGTAGCTCAGAGCCAGTTGTAGCAAATGCTTGTTATGTCCCGTTAGAAGAACCATTACACCACCAAAACGCTCTAACCCTGTCTAATACATCATTACAACTTACAAGTATCATTACACACACACACACACACACAGACACAGACCAGTAACCAAGCATGTACAAATACACAACACACACACGCCACACACACTATTTTCTGTGTCTTTCCATGCGAGGTCAGCAGAAAGAGAAAAACAGTTTTCTGCATGTATGTGTATGTGTCTATATATAGTGTGCACATGCATGCATCCCTCTGTGTGTGCATGTGCATGTGCACGCGCTCGTGTGAGCTTATGTATGTGGCAGTGTATGTGCGTGCATGCATGCCTGTATGTGCACCTATGGATTTGTATGTGTATGAGTATGCCTGTGTGTGTGTGAGTGTGAGAGTAAGTGTGTGTGTGTCTGTGTGAGTGAGATTTTGTGTGTGTGCGCAACTGTGTCTGTATGTGTGTGTGTGTGTGTGTATGTGTGTGTATCTATGTGTATGTGTGTGTGTGTGTGTGTGTGTGTGCATGTGTATGCGTGCCGTCAGCATGCGTGTGTGCGTGTCCAGGTTAGAAGCCTGAAGCCAGGGCTTTTCAGCGCTCATTAGAGCCATCATTGAGCCGTAGAGGTTCTCGTTAATACGACCCAGAGAACAGCCTCCCCGTTGGATCCATGGTGACTTTCCTAGTTCAGCTGAGGCTACAAGGAGACGAGGAAACCAACACACTAGACGGATCTGAGGGGAAATACATGGTTTCAAAGCGGCCTTTGTACTCAACCCAATATGGAAACCTCCGTCCAGGAAAACAGGGAAAACACAGAAGACGATAAGAACGATGTTTGAAATTAATGAGGGGAATATTGTTCTGACCTTTGCAGTGTATGTGATGGATTGTCGGCCATTTGTATAAATTATCAAATATAATTATTGGGAAAAGAAAAAGGACACATAATCAGGATTAATGTTGAATGTAAAACGTGGACAGGTTGGAAGAGAAGTATTTTGATGAATATAACAAGCACTCACGCTGTCTGGCATTAATACTGCTCATGAACGCAGCTCTGTCAAACTGTTCGCTTATATCAGCCTCATCACTGTTGTTATTGTATATAAATCATTCGCGTTGGCTATAAAATGGAACATTCTACATTGGGAAGCCTGTTGGTGTTATGCTTGAAAAGCGCTGTGTAAATAAAGTTTTATTGAGACCATTGCGTGTCACTACAACGTTGTCGTTAAAGCTAACCACTGTGATTGGTTGGATTTATGAGCGCTGGACGCAGGTGAGTAGGAGGCGACCGTATGTTCCCGACAGCGGGAGCCTATTGGACGGCACCGGCCAGCCACACGGCTGCACTCAGCCAATCGTAGCCAAGTTCCATCACGCACTGTGCAACAGCTGTGGCACGCAACGGCTCCTGTTTGATGTTAGCGGCAGAGAGGGCTGACAAACCGCGTATAAAGTCACCGATTCCATCGATATGATCTCCAAGCGCAACTCACGTCCAATCATCTTAATGTAGTGTGTGTGTAGTTGCAGTGTGTGTGTGTGTGTGTGTGTGGTTTCCGTGTGAGGTTGTGTGTGTGTGATGCTCTTTAATGTGCCGTCCTAAAGGCTTTACAATGTGCCAGGCATTTTAACAGAGCCTCAGAGAGACCTGTTAAACACACAGATACACACACACACACACACACACACACACACACCACCACACAGAGTGCAGAGGACTAGGCTGGACTGGCACACTGATACACCGCTCTGGTGTGTTTCTGTGTGTGTGCGTGTGTGTGTGTGCGTTTGCGTGTGTGAGACAGAGAGACAGAGGGAGGGAGGGAGAGACTTTGATGGTTTATTATTTATTAAAGTGGGAAAGAGTGGAAGAGAAAGAGAGTGTGTGTGTGTGTGTCTGTGTATGTGTGTGAGTGTGTGTGATTGGCAGGGTGTGGGTCCAAGGCAGACACATGGCGCCAAGTGGCACTGCCCAGTTAAGGAGAGATAAGGAGAGAGAGAGAGAGAGAGAGAGAGAGAGACAGAGAGACAGAGAGACAGAGACAGAGACAGAGGGGGAGAGAGGAGACAGAGAGAGAGACAGACACACAGACAGTGAGAGACAGAGGAAGAGAGAAAGGAAGAGAGAGAGAGCGAGAGCGGGAAGGGAGAGACTTTGATGATTTAGTATTTATTAAAGACAGCCAGTCAGTGCAGTGACTAAGACACACACACACACACACACACACGATGAAGAGAAATAAAGGTGGAGTTGAAGGAAAGGAAGGA
>OMKP01083545.1:0-10016 GCA_900302375.1 Bathygadus melanobranchus | reverse complement strand
ACAAAAAGTGATTAAAAAACACATTCTGTCGATTCTTATTCTGTCGATTTTTTTTCATGTCACAATTCCAACCCTCCTCCTTTATCCAAAAAGTGACCCAAAAGAGACACTGTCAATGCGGCTTCGCGCATGCGCGATTCATTTGCAGTCTGGACGCGGAGGGGTGAACATCTCCTGCTCTGACTGCAGCTGGGAGGGACTGCTGCGCGAGGACTGGTCCGCCTGTGAGTGCTTTGGGACGGGGGAGGGGCCCACGGCAGCACCCGCTGCTAAGAACGATACGTGCTTTCACGTCAGAGTCTCCAAAAGTCTCCAATAACACCAGAAAAATTTGCTAGATTTGTCGCTAGTCGGTTTTTTGAAAAAGAGTCGCTAGAGGGGTCTGAATACTCGCTAAATATACAAACAAAGTCGCTAAGTTGGCAACACTGGCTGGAACTATACAGCGTTAGGAACTATTGGCCGCTTGACGTCACGCGTTACTTCCGCATTCTCCGATTACAACAGAAGTCTATGGGAGTATCGCAACTCTCTCCTTCAGTGGCGCTGCTCAATGCAAGTTGTTGCGGGTTGATGGAAATGTCAGGTTGTATTTGTATTTAATTTCTGGAAACCATGACAATGGACCTGACTTTCCTGGGGACCGGATCTGCATATCCGTCCCCCCATCGCGGCGCTTCGGCGCTGGTTCTTCGGACGGAGGGGGAATGTTGGCTGTTTGACTGTGGTGAAGGAACCCAGACCCAATTCATGAAAAGTCAGCTCAGAGCAAGTGAGTAGTACTGTAGTAGTTAAAAGACTCTTCGTTGCGCTTGGTGTCAATTTAAACATCTCGCAAGAGTGCCAGAAGCCCTGAAAGTAACCCGCTTCTAATACAATAATCACTGTAAACCATATGTGTGTGTACACCAAAAATACAACATTGTACTCATCCAGGTCGCATCACCAAAGTGTTCATCTCCCATTTGCACGGGGACCACCTATTTGGTTTACCCGGTCTCCTGTGCACCGTGAGCCTCCAGACAAACCCCAGTCCCACTCAGACACTTCCCTGCGTGGACATCTATGGCCCCACGGGCCTCAGAAAGTACCTCAGGGTAACTCTGGGTCTCACGGGCTCACAACTCCTCTTCCCTTATGCAGGCAGGTACCAAATATCGCTATACACCAGTCTAATGCTAATACTGAGAGGCAATATCTCTGAAGTAAATGTCCATAAAACATTACTTTTGTTCCATAGCCCCTTGAAGCACATCTGCAAAAACACATGTATACAAAACACCTTATAAAACCTAAAATGCATAATATATATAATAATATATATATACTATTAAGCCTATTAAACTATTATTAAGAATATCTAAATACTATTGTATCTGTAATATATTTGATATCTATCTTTTATGGTGAATCCGATGAAGATGTAGGTTAACTGTTACTAACTACTCTCTCTATCCATTCTAGTACATGAGCTTGAGACTCTGCCTGACCAGAGTCCACCTGAAGGGCAGCTGAGCTGTAAGGTTTGTGTCAAATATTTGAAATATAGATGTTGCAATGTGCAACATGTTCATAACACAAACACACAAAACAAGACTTGCAGTGAATTGAGATACACGTCATCCCAATACAAACTAGGGCTAAACGATATGGTGTAGAAAATAATCATATTAAGATTATTTTGACAGATATTGACATTGTGATATGATTCGCTATTAATGGGAATGGGACATTGTGTGTGACATTTTTTGGGGTCTGTACTAAAGTAAACTAACATGTTTCTACAAAAATGTGTAGGCCAGGGTTAGGGTTAGCTGCAGCACTACAGTACTTCATATATAATGGTGTTATACATTTTAATTTACACATTTTGCTCTTATTAAAAAATTGCAGCTCCTGTGATTTGGATATTGCATGTGGCCATATTGCTATTTCGACAATATTTCGATTCATTGAGCCCTAATACAAACCAGCATGCCATCAGCTTCTTCTGAGGATTTTCTCAATATTGTTTTCTTTGAAAGATGACTTCAGAGTGCGGTCCTCTGCATCCTCAAGAGCAGCTGGGGAGAAGCATTTCCCTGGACGTCTCCACTGACTGCTACCCACTCTTTCAAGACAAGAGGTTTGTGGTGAAGGCCTTCAGGTTGTTCCACCGTGTCCCCTCCTTTGGCTTCTGCGTTCAGGAACAGGACCGACCTGGCAGACTCAACACTGAGCTGTTAAAAGAGTTAGGTAAGGCAGCTCTTTTAATGACAATGAATATATTTTCTATCGTAGGACAATATTCAGTATTTATTGTAAATTGATACAAATAGAACTCAACACATTTTTATTCTGATGTGAGGGACAAGTTGATGGTTTTTGGCTAAGTGCATTGAGTTCTACGATTACTCACATATAACAACAGTGCATCAACTATTTGAAGAGTAATCCACTACACAAATACCAACCAACCCTAACCTCGTTCTTTACGCTCTAGGCCTCAACCCCGGACCCCTGTATGGACGTCTGAAGGCAGGGGAAGATGTGACGCTGGAGAACGGCCGTGTGGTGCTGTCCAGTGAAGCCATGGAAGAAGCTATTCCTGGAAGGAAGATCTGCATTTTTGGAGACTGCAGCTCCATTGTTGGCGAAGGACCGCTCAAGGCATGCAACGGAGCAGACGTTTTGGTTCATGAAGCTACGCTCGCTGACGAGCAGCAGGAGAAAGCCGTGGACCACGGGCACAGCACACCCAAGATGGCTGCGGCAGTAGCTTTGGCTTGTGCGGCGCGAAAACTGGTTTTGTATCACTTCAGTCAAAGGTACAAGCCGTGTGCCCTGCAGAAGGAAGGGGACGATGATGACGTCCTCGTGCTCAAAAGACAGGCTGAAGAAGCCCTTCAAGGTAGCAGTGTAGATGTTACTCTGGCTGAGGACTTCCTTAATTTGGTAATACCCTTCAAAAGGTAGTTTGCTTTTACATTAAGCATTTATGATTCAAAATAGCCAAGAGTTTGCCCAGTTCAGAAGTTGAGTGAAAGATGTAGACATTAAACCATAAACCATCGTGTACATGAATATATACTTTAGTTATCTCCTCATGAAGTTATCCCTCAAGAACACCATGAACTGATTTCGACTTCAATTGCATAATAGTTTAAGTGCTGTTCAGTTGAAGGCCACATTCTATGGGAATGCTGGTCTCAAAGCAGGGTTTGCCAACATTTGAGATGACCGATGAAAAGCAGGCAGAACAAGAGAATGATTGAAATATTTGTCATGTCAGTTTTTGTGTCAACGTAGCAAATGTTTGCAGCAGTTTCGTGAGTAAAACAACGATCTCAGAACCTTTTCCAGAGCTTTATTTCTGGATCTGTACACAAGGTATTAAAGTACAACAGAAAATACAAAATAATGTTTAACAAAAGAAAAAAAACAATGTCTATGTACAATTTTTTATAAACAATAAAGATAGCTTCTTGAACATTTTCTGATAGTGAATGTTTTGATTGTCTATATTTCTGGATATACATTATAAGTTTTGTAGGTTTTTATTCACAAAAGGTATTTTTCTTTATCACCAAAGGACTTGAATGTATTCTTAAAACCACAACTGCTATACGGTTTCCTCGTTTAACTCTAAAAACAAAAATAAAATTAGTTTAGTGCTTGCACACAATTCTGATACAAGATATCAATAAAAAAGGTCACATTTTTGGAGATCACAGGGTGGTGAAATAAAAATGGAAAAAAAATCCCCTACTTTTAAGTCAATGGCCTTTGCATTCGGACAGTTTTTCTTAGTCTTTGTACAAAAAGGACAGGCAAAATAAATTATCACTGCACTGCTAACACTAGAAGAGCCCAGGAAGGACCTACTGCATTTTACTGCACATTGCATTTTTCAATGAGAAACTAGCTCTCCACAGACACAGCAGCTACATCCCTTTAGCATCGAGACAAAACAAAAAAGACACTTTACCAGTTTTTTTTCTTCTTTCGTTTTGTAAAAATAAAAGGGAAAAAAGGGAAGATGAGTCTTTTACGCACGACTAAGAGATTTGAACGCAAAAAGAAAATGCAACATTGAGTAATAATACCAATGATCTTCGGTGACGCAGTTTTTAAAAGTGTGGTAAGAAGACAGCTGACATGCGTGGTTAAGCGGTCTCTTGGTGTTATGTTCTTTCTAAAAATGGAAGATTTAAAATGAATTTTAAAAAACTGATGGTCAATTGGGAAGAGACAAAATAAATCTGTACATATATACAAATTATTGCCTTTTGACAAAAGAATGAAATGACAAGCTTTGTTTTCAGCACTGATTCACAAGTGTTAAGAGGTCAGGTAATAGACTTTAAAGGCTATTTGCTAATCAATTTACAAGAAACGCAGAAGTGAATATCTCCTATGATGCCGGACATTGAGTTTTACTAGTTTCGACTTCACGAACTAACCATGGTTCATATAGGCAAGAATCCTGTCTGTACACACACATAATTGTGGATTAAACTGTGGATTTATGGACATGAGACATTCAGCACAATGTACCCCTGAAACAAACTACTTATATCACAATGCATAGATAAATTAACACTACTACTGCATCCATTCAACCGACAAATCATCCGCCAAACGACTTCACTTTACAACTGCGTGATTCAGTCCACTATGAGAAAACGGCTCCATTTCTGCTACTAGATGCCAACTGGACACAACTGAAAACAGACAATACAAACGCATACTCTCCAACAGTACAGAGATTCAAAAACAAAAATCACAAGAGTGGCTTATAATGAAGAAATAATACTGATAGCAGGTAAATGCAAACTACCCAAGTGGTTTATAATTGGCGCTACTTAAAACAAAAGAACAAAAAGAGAAGATGTTCATTATTAGAACCGTAAATGATGACAAAAAAAAACCAACCAAAACTCACCTAGTTTTTTTTTTCTGTCGAGACAAATTAAACGCTAGAATTATTAACGAGGTTGTGCCGACCTTAATGCTTTCTGGTAACTTTAATTCCACTTTTAATATTGCGGCTGTTATGTTTTGAGAGTATGATTGTTAATATAAAAAAAGATTCCCGTAATGTTACTGTAAACAAGTGGTGTACAGACACACAGGTTAGTGAATATATGGAATTAATACATTTTGTAAATAAAAGCAAAGACCAATCGAAGGAGAGAAATCAAAAAGGAAATGGGGATTTCTAGGAGACGACACCTTTTTGGCAACTTTGGATTGTTAAACATTTGAAGTGGAAAACAAACTATGAAATGAGATTCCACAGGAGAGGAGAACAAAAATGTAAAAAGTAACAAAGACCACTCAAACAGGAGACCGTAGCAACTTAAGTGCTTCTTACTGTGACCTTCTAGGTCTCCACGCTAAGCTAGGTTGCCTTCCGTTTAAAGGCCAGGCTAAACGTGAAAGTTAAACACAAACTTTAACAACACAAACTACTCTTAACCTGGCTTTCATTAAAGAAACCTGTAAACCAAAACACTGAATTAACAAATGTACCGCCTCAAAAAAAAACAACAAAAAAGCATTTGCAACTGAAAACGACTAATATAGGCAGAAACATAGGCAGAAACATAGGCCGTGTTTGGCAGCTGAACACAATGGCAGGATAACAGAGCTCTGAAGCCGACGCGTGTAGCTGTGTGAGGGGAAGGAGGAAGATACACAACACTCCTAAAACTGCAGCCTCTGGGCGCCACTGTACATGGACGTTCACACACACACACACACACTCTCTCACACACGCACACACACACCTCAGGTCCACCAAAACACAAATAAAATAAATGGCTATATAAACTCTTGAGAGAAAATCAAGATTTTAGTACTATATGATGGACATCACTGATGTCATATTACACAAAAAAACAAACAAAGTATATTTATGTACATATATATAGATATATGTATATATATTTATATATATATATATAATAGAATTTAAACAAATCCGATTCTCCAGTGAGTCTTATGTACAGGTGAGAGGTTTGTTTCCAAAAGGGGCGGGGCCGTGGAAGATCACTCTGACTGGAGTGCGGTGGTGTGCTGTGTGTGGTGCCGCGCGTGCGCCCCCAGAAAGCCGTTGGGCTCGCCGCCGCCGGCCAAGCTCCCGAAGTCCGTGACGGAGACCGCCATTTTGGCGCCCGTGATTCGATGGTGGTGCGACGTCGACCGCCGCGCCTCAAAGTCCACGCCGAGGTTACCCACCGAGACGTCGCCGATGTAGGAGTCGGGCAGCGCCATCTTCAGCCTCTTGGAGGGCCGCTCGCAGTCCTTGCCCACGCACACCCCGCCCAGCTGGCCCAGGTGGTCCGAGTGGTAGAAGCCGGCGTCGAGCATGTTGAGGCAGTCGGGGTCTCCGCCGTTGGCCGAGAAGCCCATGGGCTCGTCGTGGTTCAGGGCCCCCCGGTGGAGGCCCTCCAGCGGGGGGAAGCTGTAGGAGTCCATGCAGCCGCCCACCTCCGCGGGGCTGCACACCGTGGCGACAGTGTTACTCAGCGCTGCAAAGCACACGATGTCACAAGTCAACACTGGGATCCTTGCTGCCTGTATAGCCAGTCGATATTATCGACAGCTAGTCAATAACATCAAAATATCACCAAGCAGGTGAAAAATGTAAAACCATTTTTCCAAGTTTAAAAGTCGCTTAGAATGGTTTCATCCAGCACAAAACATTTACTTCTCATACCTATATACAAAAAACAATGTATACATCTCAAACTATACAAACCAAATCAATTACAACTTTTTTCCTCAACATCCGCGGGGCCCCAGTTTCGCACACCCACCCAGAGGCGGCCACTCACCAGTGAGGTCGCTGGCGGTGATGGAATTGAGCAGGCTGAGCTGCTGGTCTGTAGTCTGCTCCATCCTTCCCCCGCCTCCACCTCCCCCAGAGGCCACCGAGGAGGAGCTCTCCACGGCCAGGCCCTCTGCCTCATCCACCAGCCGGTCCATCAGGTCCCTGGGAAACACAGACAGATTAGGACACGTCCAGTTACTGTTGTGTTGTACAGTGAAGACACCTCTTCCACCACAAGGAAGCGTGCGCTGGTACTCCCCAACAGAACTTTCCATTTTCCCCCCACAATAGAGTTTCTGGTTGCACTCAGAAAGATGGTGCTGGGATGATGCTATAACACCAAGGATTTTATTTTATTTAGGATTGTTTGATTTCTTCTCTCATCGGAAATCCATCCAACATTCAAATGGAAATTAAATATATTCTGCTCCATCTGTTCAAGTTGAATGAACGGCTCTACCTGCTGGACCATCATAGTACACATAGTCACACGTCTGGGTTTGAGAGCGCGGAGAGGCTTTCCGCTCGTTGTTACTCACGTTACGCCCGGATAGCTGCTGTACTTCTTCTTCCCGAATCGATTCTGCTGCACAAAGATGTCAAAGCGCTCCGACTTCTTCCACATGTAGTAGAACGCCACACATTGTGCTACCGTCCGCGTCATCACCTGAGAAACCAGAGAGAGCCGGAGTTGAGAAATGACTCCCGAATCATCAAAAGGTCGGCGAATTCACTCGGGGATAAGAGGGGGGCGGGGAGCGGAGCCAAACGTCACCTTGTGTTTCTGTATGAGGTGGAAGTTCTTGTCGTACATCTGTAGCGCGTGCTCAAAACTTCGGCACTCTTCTTCTGTCCAGGGAGGAGATTCTTCTGCAATGAAATCGAAACAATCCAAGGACACAATCACTAACAATGATAGAACCATTTTGTGCCATTTATTATCAAACAAATAAACCTGTACAAGTTACTTGACTAATCAATAAACCTAATTACTTAATTACGTAATTTGTTGCCAGACATAGCAACCCTAACCCTAACCCAGAGTACTGGGCAATACTAAGTATTGTAAAGCGTCACTTACCCATTGAGGATTTAGTGTGACTGCGGTATCTTTCTAGTGCTTCGTGAGTGTTGTAGTTGCAATTTGAAAGTTCAAATAACGCCTGTAGGGAGAAGACAAATCACTATTATAACATTACACACAGCATTATATGAGCGATTTGAACATTGGAACACAAACAAATGCACCAGAATGCCCTCAGCATTGAACAAAATACATTTGTGCCTAAGGCAACGCAATGGGCAATGTTTTTTTTATTTTTTATTAAAGACGAGAAACGAAAATTGTGAGGCTGACCTTCTCGTCGTCTCGGACAGACAGCCCTGGTTTGACAGACAGCCCTGGTTTGTCACATCCTGTCTTTTCATCCGCCGTCCGTGAAAAGACATCCACCAGAAACGCCCTAACCTTGTTTTCTGCCAACACGTCTGGACTCCATAGCAGCTCGTCGTCGTCTTCATAAACTGCACAAGCGACATGGTAATGACATTTAACCTTGTGTGTTCTCTTCAATGCCAACAAAGAAAACAAATGGCTTGGTTTCACCTCAAGGCAAAAACATTTGCAACAACAAATAATTTATTTCAAAACCTGAAAAATCAATAAACTCCCTTGGTCTCCCTCCATTGATTTATTTGCGTTGGATCACCACAATATCAACATTGACCGCCACTAGGGACGGCAATTCTTACTATTCAGGTCGATAATGGACCCTTGTTAACTGGTCATTAACGGTTAACATCAGAATAAATGTGCAATAAAAAAATAATGTATAATGCATACTTGTAATGCAAGTGTAATGCATACTTTCAAATTTCAAGCTTCCGACAATTGTTACGTTTAAGAAGGAATATTCAAAGTTAAACACCTAATAGTGTTCAAATCAAGTGTTGTGTCTTGGGAGTTTTGTCATGTGCTATGTGACTGCCCCCCAACATTATTAAATAAAACAGACTATTAGTAGCACTGATATCAGCTATGTAAACACTTGGTTATGATTAACATATAGCAGGCTAGCATAAAACAGGCTATCGTACTTTTAAAGTGACACCACTTGGTCTTGCCGTTAGTCAAAGTGGTACAATGTACTAGCGAGTCTGGGGATTACCACTCTAGAAACATAACCTCAGTTGAGGAAAAAAGCTGACACTGCTACTTGCTAAAAGTGAGGATGTATATTGGCTAAAGGACAGAGGATAGAACGCCTTATGGGTACATCATCCCCGACAACCGTGCTCATTAAAGCTAACTACTAAACTACAACCGTTTTAGTAATGTTCAAATACAAAACTAATGAAGGACACTTCAATTATTTGAAGATTATTTTAGAATTAGTTTTGACTGGCTTACATCCCTAAACGCCACATATTGATTTTCTTTATTTTGTTGATTGTTTATTTTTTTTATTGTTTATTTACGTAGTCAAACAACTTTGCCGTTGCACAGTCATGCATCATTGTTGAGAGGCTGTATAAAATAGGTTTGTCCCCCAGCGTTTAGTAGCTGGCCTGGGTAGGCGGAATTCCCCATAGGCCTGTCATGATAACTACTTGTTGGACGATATATTGTCCCAGAAATAATTGCGATAAATAAGTCATTTTAAGCCACTCATATAATAGCATAATAATCCAATGGTACCCAAAGCGCAATTCACTTTTAATTCTTAAGAGCGTAACATTTAGCAGCCACGCACTACTTTGGTGGCATACTAATAAGGTCACACATCTCAATAGAAGTGTATGCAGTTTGAACGTGGTTCTTTTAAAGCTAGAAAGACATTGGATGTTCAACGGATATCCGTGCTCTGAATCGGGGCCGTGACGCGGTGAACTGAAGTCGCAATCACCGTTCTGAGCCCCGTGTGTCTAGCGGTGAACCGTAACCCAGGAGACGGGGCTTCCAAGCAAAGCTAGCCGCAGGTGAGAGGACGTTAGAGAGACGTTAGAGGGATGTATGAAAATTAGTGGGAAATATTGCAGACATAAATAAAAAGTGTATTTTGGACCATGTATTTGATTATAATTTTTTGGTATTGCTTGCATCCTTACTCTACCCCTGTCCAAAACGGACACAAACTGGACAATTCTAGTTACGATAAGTTAGTCCATCTATGTTCTTAACACACTCCCCCACCCAGCC
>OMKP01083544.1:0-10000 GCA_900302375.1 Bathygadus melanobranchus | reverse complement strand
ACATGGACTTATTTCTCATGTTCTGAAGCTGCTTAAGGAGATGTTGCTTAACTGAGGTGTCCTTAAATGGTAAGATAACTAGATATGCGTTAATATAAATGGTAAAATAACTAGATATGTGTTAATATGAATAATATTAAGATAAAAAAAGATATGTGTGGAGATTCTAGATTTCTCCATTCTAGGTTTTTTTCTTTACCTTTCCCCACACCTCAAAGCTGCTGTAGCCATGATTTTAGTTTTGTAAAGAGCAAGATTTTGAAAATAGCTACGTTTCCACCATTAAGTGTGGCGTAGCAATCATTTAGGAGCAAGATGGATTCCCCCGAACCAACTGGGGAAGAGATGCCCTGATTGGTTAGAAATGAGTCATTAGTCAGGATGCAGGCGCAGTCAACCAGACCAGATTTCCACAGAGCATTCCACTCACCAATAGCTGACGGTTGACCATGACCTTTCTAACAAATTACTTGAAAGTATAGCTCTTAAATCTTACATCTTACATCTTACATCACCTTTAATTTATTGGGAGTGCTAACCTGTCAGCTGCTCTTCAAGTTCTTATTACACAACCACGGAAAGTATAGAGACATACTGTATAACCCTCTCATGTCTCAAAGCGATTTGCACAACCCGGGCTCCATAAAAGACAAGCAAGCTGAAACACTACACTCAACACAATGTCAAGCCAGAGATGCTAAATGTGTCTAAATGTCACAATTCCCACCCGTCACCGAACCTTTAACCCATAAAATCATGAAATGAACCAACGGAAATTCATTTACGAGCCCACTGCACTGAAGGCCTGAAAATACACTCTCCCCAGAGTTTTTTGATGTGCAAACGTGAAGATACCTATCTATATTTACAAAATGCTTGATTTTAGTGCGCCCATTGGCTAAAAACATCATATCATGATTGTTTATATTTCGTAAATCATGTACACCTAACTACATTTTCATACTTATTGGAGTTTTGGAATAACGGGCCTTCGGACCAATGGGCAGTCCCTCGTTCCCCGTTGACTGATTGCGTTGACTGGTTTGTGGGAACAGTTCTAGTTTAACTACTTTGTTCCAACGCAGCTGTCGTGAGCTTTTGCATTCAGTTTGTTGTTCCAAGTGTTGTGAGCTGTGAATGTTGCACTTGTAATTTAATATTGGTACACACATGCTTGTGCATTTAGAATGAGGCCTGGCAACGGCAGCCCAGAGTATCTTCACTGCCAAATGCAGCTGCTTTAGTATTAGCAGCAACAAAAGCCAAGTGTACTACTTTCTAAGGGGATAACCGAAGCACTTGACGGTTTGACTAAAATATATTCACCATTTAATGTGAATTTATTTGTTTACATTTACATTTACATTTAGAGCATTTGGCAGACGCTTTCATCCAAAGCGACTTATAAAAATGTAACACATTTGTGTTGGGTCAGGTTTCACTGATTGTACCAGAACCGGCTTACCAGACGTAATTCACGCTGGCTTTCATAAGTTTATATTGTTTACATACAATAATATAATATATAATATATAATAATATCTATATATATAATACGTTTTATATTGAATGGATTTGTGTAACTATCTAAATCAAGGACATTTTAAATGATTAAATATAATGGTTGATGGACATAAACACTTGCTTGTGTTTTTCAGAGTGGTGAGAGGAATCTAGTAATAACTACTCACTACTTTTGTGATTCAATCTGGCTATTGTGGTTGGGAGATTAATGGAATAAAATAAGGTATATTTACATTTCTCTCTGAGAGCTGTTGCTAGAATAAAATAAAGCCAAATGAATATAAGCGTACATCATGAGTATACATTTGTACCTCCGCAGGTGGCGGACCATCTGGAGGTCCTGGCATCGACAGCTTGAGTGAAGGCCGACCGGCTCCTCCTCCAGGAAAGGTAAACTCCACAGAGCGATTGATTAAATTGTTCAGTTCATTAAATCTAATCGTCTGTAGAATCCCTGACAGCAGCCAGGAACTTCTAGTATAACAATTTGTGGAAAATACTGGCATTGTCATTTGCAATTAGTGAATACACATGAATAGTTAGCAGAAGTCTGAATTGCTATTTTTATATCCACAGCCTGGATGAACCAAAGGCCTGAAGCAGTACAGCGGCTTAAAGACCACAATGTGGACCCTGGTAAGATGGATTTTGTACTCCGTGATAAACACATGTGCATCACTACCCTTATTGCTGCTAAATTGAAATTCCTGCTTTCTGGGTTCTTTTTGCATTCTCTAGTATGCACAGTATTCTACCGCTGCATAGGCTCTTGCTGTTTTTTTTTGTTTTAATCCTCAAGGCTTAGAACACTTCAGAGATGATAACATTTGATACTCGTTGATGAACTTGATTTCTGATGTATTTTATTCACAAATTGTTGTGTGCACCTTGGAGGTGCAGGTGGGTGACACAGGTGAACTTAATTAAGAGCTAATTAGGTGGAACGCACTGTGATTGGCTGTGAGCAAGAAGCTCAAGACGTGAACAAGGATTCCACCTGAATAAAATGAAACCACTCAAATGATAATTTCTTTAGGAGGTTACATAATATACATTTCTAAGCGTATAATATTTGATAACCAGATTTGTTCAGATGACGGATATAGGCCAACATTTTAATTCCTCACTTAATAAGATGTGCATTTTCCGTAAGGTTATGTGCTTGTTCAAATAACACACCTTTAATTGAAACCAGCAGTCAGTAGGTTATTCAAACTGGTATATTTGAGTCTTAGTCCCAAAGCAGCCCAATAGAACGACAATAGTCACATGTAAGAGTTAACTACACTTTTTATTGTTCCTTTAAAATCCAGTCCAGTATCCCCTCCCTCGATCATCGGTCACAACTTCAACAGCGGTCAACAGCCAATCACGCTGCACCAAGCCCCAGCGATGTCGTTCATTACCCCCAGCCAATCATTTGCATGGAATTGTAGGATGTTTTCAGTCAGTCCTTCAGTCATTTTATCCGGCCTCGAAGACAACTCAAATAACAGACCCACTGTGTGAATATGACTTGCTTTAATTAGGCAGCCAAATGCACACCATCACCTCCACTGAGGACTACCAACCCCCCGGGGAGAAGGGGAATATAATCATGTATATAATGTAAAGCCATAGGAGGATTCAGAAGAGACACGAGTTGATTCCCCTGCAAAGTATAAAAACCCACTGCAGCAGGTAGTAGTTACTAATTTAGTGTTCCGACGTTCATGCACGGTAGAATGTATTGTTTTGAGTTGACGCTTCCTCTGAAACCTGTCTTATGTTCAAGGAAACCTGTCTCACGTTCGTTCAAGGCATTCATGCATTCGCGCAGCTTGTCGGATGCTTGTGTTGCATGGCGGGGGGGGGGAGAAAAGCACTTGGTGATGGATGTGGATATAATCACAATGATAAGCTTGGCTAAAATATGAATCTGTATGCAGTAGTAATAATAATGACAATAATCATAATCATAATAATAAATGTGGCATTTCCTTTTTTCTCCATGTTCAGTTCCTCAACCGATATGCCGACATACAAATATTTGAATGATCACAAATAAGAACAAAAATGTGATGATGCATATATATATATGTATATATATAATATCTGAGCTGGTCACATGACAGCTCTCATTTGGACCAAGACACAAACAAAGCAGGGGACGACATATTAAGATTTAGGTTTTGTTAGCGCAGAAACGAATGGCTTGCTCCTCCGTCACTGACCGGTTTATGAAAGAACAACAACAATGATACACATTAGATTAGGAGCTAGGCAAGTTGTGTTATTAGAAAACATAGAGGAGCCGTGGAAGCAGCAGACGTTGCACGACGACATTATGTCCATAAATGTTAAAGGTGACACATAGACACGTAGGAAAAGCTAAACAATGAAACAAATATTAGTTTAAAGTAGGCCTAAATGAAAATCCCAACATTCGTCACAAAACACCAGTTGGTACCACCGGTACCGAGGTCAAAATGATACAGTCAAAACAAAAGCATTTCTAAAAATGTACACACCTCGTTGTGTACGTTTTGTAGCTTCCACATCAGATTGGAACATGGGCAGGCAGCGTACGAAGCGTTTTAGCGAAGCCATGTGGGGCTACATTAGCATACAACTATTAAATCAAGATGGCCACTGTCACAGTATTTCATAAACGTTTGTTTTGATACTTTATGCGGTTAATCATAGGTTTCATCCCTTTGCTTTACATTCAACTGTGTAATTGTAATGCAGTCACCATTGGGGTCTACAACTGTTTTGGAAGTGATCGGGAAGCCTTTAAACTGCAATTTGGAATGATCTGCTATCGGAGATCAAATCAATCTAGTTTGTACCATCGCACAGATGACACCAATAGCACATTCAAACATAAATTATTGCATATATTACATTGCCATGGCTTTTTGTCTAGGACGCTAAATGTTGTTATTTGCTTTGACTGTATCTCTGTAATCGACGATGTGCTTCGGTTTCTAAAAGACAATTAAAAAAGTAAGTATTCTGAAATGCAGTATTATAACCACAAAGACAATTTCATAAACGTGTACACTTATCGTTCACAACTATCTACCCGTTAGCTTATAATATGGAATGCATTATCGGAGAGGCTATCCAAAACGTCAACGCATCGGAAAACCCGACAAGCACATTTATCGGCATATAAAAAAGAACTGCTTCATAATTCAGAGGGAGAGGCGTTCACCGTCCATTTCAGAGGAGATTATTGTGAAAGATAAGAGTCATCGTTTACATAAGGCATATTGAACAAGTCGACAGAACACCGTCATTCATACTCCACCAAAGATGCGTTGTAGATAGTAAATAAGGGATGTCTTTGCCCATGTCCAATTTGTGTCAAACTTTCATAATTTTCTTTTACCCCACAAACATATTCTGCAGTGGGTGGACAGTTGGAATATGTTGGGGTTTTTTTTGGTTGCGGGGCGGAACCAAAAGGATTGTGGAAAGAGTCCGTGTCCTCATAGGCTGTCGACCAACGTCACAGAGTCCCCTTCGCAGGAAGTGAAGACGTGAGTGACATTCAGAAGCCCAGGCAGAGGAGGCCCACCAGCAACAGGGACAGCACGCCTAGGGACCGGGCAGCCATGACACCTTCACCTGGGAACACAGAGAAAACGTTGCTCATGTCAGTGAGTAAGTACGTATAATTCTATTTAGTAATTTAGCAGTTGCTTTGATCCAAAGCAACTTACAGTGAATCCAGATACAGGTCATATCTTTCAGCTGGGAGTCGAAGATCCCAGCCACTATAATATCCTTCTCCATAAAAATAAATAAATAAAAAATATCTCATTTGAATATGTGCTACAAACTGGGGACCACTGCCATTGATCAATCCTAAGCCATAGTTGGTAATGTCCCCGGTCTCCATGGAGAACTAACCCCCCTACTAAACGGTCAGCCATTTTTCAAAGCCAAGTAATTTGTCAGTGGCTCGCTTTTATAATCCTCTGCCGCTTAAATACCACAGCCAGAGACGTCAAGCTGTCAGGTGCGCCTGGCTCTGACGATAAAGGGATGAAGGAACCCACCGGGGGGGAAGGGCTGATCAAGATCAATTACGGAGGCTTAGGAGCCCCGTCCCTTGACCCGTTCAACCACCGCGGTCCGTCGGGGGGGCACAAAGACGATACGCTTTTGGTCAGGAACCCTAGACTCCACATTCATACCGACCTCTCTCCAACATAAGCCTTCCCAAAACCCCCTCACCGATGTGAGGGTTTTTGCTGCAGCAGCTACTGGGACCCGTCTTGACAGTAACAAATGATTCCTATCCCCCACCTCCCCAACTTTAAAGCCACTGTAATCCTTCTGGTGAAGGACAGGCCTTGGATAAGCAGTCGCACCACGTCCTCTCACTACTGTGGGCTTGTAGTGGGACCACCTCACTTTGGAATGAAGGGGATATTCCCGGACATATTTACACAAATGAATTTATGTATGAACATGTATATGGATCCAAATCGAATACGACGTAATTGTATTCCTTTAAGGGAGCTTGCACTAACTTCCATCCACGGCCACTGCCTTTGACTTGAGGAAAGAAATCATGCAAAAATGACAGCACCATATTCTACAAACCCCTCTGCAGAATATGATCTGTCTCAGGAAATCACAGCGGTTTCCAAGGTGTCAATCCAACACATAACTGACACTAGGCATTGTCCTCATCTCTAGCCGTGTAAAATAATGACCTGTGATTTGAATCTGTGACACTGCCCCGTCTCCTCCTTCACTGTGTGCCCTGACCTCCACCACGATGCCTTCCTTGGGCAGGGGGAGGTCTATAGACCGCTTATGGGTGTTGTACAGGGTCATTGTGGGCTGACCCTGCAGTCTGTACAGGACCTATGGACACACATACACACACACAGTACATAGTGTGTATTAGTTATGTTTGATACACAAGAGCGAAGCATGGCTTGAGACCACACCAATCGGTACACAAACGTGACTCACCTTGTAATAGTTCACCGATGACTCATTGACAAGGGGCTCCACCTGTTCCCACGCAATGTTCACTTTCGGACCCTTTAACTTCTTACTGATGATTCTGGGGGGTCGACTCGGAGCTGCCGGGACAAGAAACGAAGCAGCGAAGTGTAAGACCATGACCGAGCGAAACTATGAAAAAAACATGTGACACTTGGCTACTCGATGCTGTCGTAGACAACGACATCATTTTGGAAGTACCTACTGGCACCTTACAGGCCACCGTAGCTTCTCCTACATCGTCGGAAAGGGAGGGGTGAGAGGGTAAGGTACGCTATATGCAGCATGGTAAGTGCTAAGGTATGATATAGTAAGGTAAGGTTTAGTAGAGTATGACAAGGAAAGACCACAACACATACACTGTGGTAAGACAAGCTCACGCAAGGAAACCTACGGGCTTTCTTTGTGTATATTTGAATTTGGTCACTGGGGGGTCCGTATCCAGCAGCGTTGTATGCCCGGACCTCGATGAGATAGTGGGAATCTGGTTTAATTCCCTCCAGTCGCGTCTGGTTCTCCTCGCTGGACACCGTCTTGGTCCCTTGCTCATTGTCTTCCCCTATTCTCCAATACTTGACCTGGAACACACACAGAGAACACATGGACTTGTACAGGAGCATGGGAGAGGACAATGTGCATTGGCGGGTTCTGACTCGGTTTCATGGGGTCGAGTAAAAGAGTTAAAATGTCAAAAATGTTAATTTTGCGGTCATATTTTAAACCGGTGGTTCTCAAGTGGTCTAGCCTCAGGACCCACATGTGTCACACAATATTGCAGTAATCAAGAATGTCTTCATGTACTGTCAAAAACATTGAGCGAACAAAAAGCACTTGGGGCTAAACTCAATGAAATAATAAGACATTGAAACATGAATTAACATTGAAACATTAGTTAATTCATAATTATTTATAAATATTAAGGTTTGGCATGATATGCTCTGCGACTCAAAATGCCCTCGCGAGCCAACCAGTTGAGAATCACTAAACCTAACCCTTTTAAACAGTGTCCTTGTAAAGACACGGAAACTATTCACCTGTTTTTGAACTACTGGTGGCAATTTCTATTTGTCTGGCTTTAAAACACCCAAAAAAAATCCAGGACGAAAAGTTGCCAATATTGGCCATATATTTTTGCCGCAGGATAGCACCTTCTCAATCGAGGTTGCACAGATCTTGCATGTGTGTCATGAACATGGTATTACAGGTGTAACCTGGCTCCAGACACATAACAGGTTAAGCCTATATAGTTAGCTAAGTGTTTAGTTATTTACAGTGTTAGTGCTGACCCACCTGGTATCCATCGACATTATGTGGGGGGATGGGAAGCCACCACACGAGGACTTCTGTGGCAGTCAGCGCTCGGCCCTCCAGACTGGCAGGGGCCTCGCTCGGAGCTGTGGAGCCAAAAAACACACATGGTACATTTACTAATTACTTCTTAACTTTTTTTTGTAACTTTTGACATTCAGATAAATGTCGCTTAGGAACAGGTACACACAGTGTGCGTATGTATCTAATACAGTATGTGATACACTTAGATACTTTACATATCAATAACAACCAATATTCCCATGGGTGTTACCATAGCAACTGGGCATCTCCCATCGCGCCGTGTGTTGCCATCTCGACTAGTCTGTCAGTGGAGCTTAATAAGCGGGCTAAATGCTTTGCATCCTTGGGTGAATTATCAGCTTTCTGCTTCATGCTACAAAGATCACGATAATCCCCCCGCTGCTGAGGGGCATGCAGGAGAGAGAGAGAGAGAGAGAGAGAGAGAGAGAGAGAGACAGCAACGAAACCAGAGAGAGACAGAGAGAAGAGACAGCAACAAAACCAGACAGAGAGACAGCAACAAAACCAGAGAGAGAGAGAGAGAGAGAGAGAGAGAGAGACAAGGAAACCAGAGAGAGAGGGAGAGAGAAAAAGAGAGAGACAGTAAGGAAACCAGAGAGAGCAAGGAAACCAGAGAGAGATAGAGATAGAGATAGAGAGAGAGAGAGAGAGAGAGAGAGAGAGAGATCCAGGGGGAAAGCGAGGCAGAAGGGACAGGTTCTCAATTAAGGGGTATTAAAATTCCACACATTTACTCACACGAGAACTGTTATGAAGCGTAACCAAATGCAGAGGAGAGCCTTGGCAGTGATAAAATGGAGACACTGACAGAACGAAATGGCAGAGTGTTGAAATATTACCCTCGTGGTGGTTTATTCCCCCTCGCCATCCAAGATGCTCATCAACCCACCCCTCGCCGTTTCCGTTCCCTACGCTACGAGCTACGAGCTACGAGCTACGAGCTACGAGCCCTAGCGGGCTGCGCTGCTTACCGTCCTGTGCGGAGTAGACCACGGCCGTGAGACTGTAGGGACCCTCTCCTATGCCGTTGAAAGCCTTGACCTTCACATGGAACTCGGTGTAGGGCGGGATGGACGCGTCCTTGTGGGTGTAGCGTCGGGCCTGCGGGTCGGCCACCGTCACCTTCCTCCACTCCACGCCGTCGCTAGGCTTGAAGGCGATGATGTAACCGAAGTTCTTCCCGAAGTAGTACTGCGGTTTCACGGGCTGAAGGGTCACAGGAAACAGGAAGTTGAGGGAAATCCATTGTATACATTTTTACACACATTTGAGACACATTTGAGAATATCCCACTGATAGGCAATACAATATCACGTGTTCATTTGAGGAAAAGAAAACATTTATTGATTCATTAAGTGGTTAATGAAAGCAGACATCCGATTTAATTTGCACTCTCAACTAGAACCAAACTCAACTTCCCATCTAGGATGAATATTATTACAATTATTTTATTCACTAAGTACTCAATCTCATCTTATCTAACTGGAATCAAATTGCGAAGCCCAACCGCATCAGTGCATCGATCTTCTCATCGTTTCCACGGGAACATTAATCCACAACAACGTCAGCGATATCGTCGGCATTGCTTTCAAAGATCGTTCCTATAGATTTATGGATGACACGGCATCATCACCCGGCTATCATGTGACCTTATGAGACTCCAGAGTTGGAAGCCTCCCCATCGCTCCCCGTGCTTCATCGCCTGTGTGTGTGTGTGTGTGTGTGTGTGTGTGTGTTGGCACTCTGGTTCTCATCGTCTGACCATATGTTCAGGAGACATGTGGCTGCGTCAGCCCCTGCCCGCCCTCCAAACACACTGCGCCTCAACCACCAGCTGCTGCCGTTAGATTGAACTGCCCGACTGCCAAGCACAAGGTACACCGCACCATAGAAGCAGCGATCTATCAGAGAGACGCAGAGCGGGTAAAACAACGACGCGATCATGGCGATCATTCAGCAGGCCGTAGTCCATTTTAGTTTTGACACATCGTGTACGCCAGCGTCTATAAAATGTGAAGCTGAAGCAGGGATTCAATTGCGTTCGGTCTCACGGGTGTGCTTCTGCTGTGGACAGAATAGCTTACTGTGAAAATGTACGAGAAACGTATGTGTA
>OMKP01083540.1:0-10698 GCA_900302375.1 Bathygadus melanobranchus | reverse complement strand
CGTAAAAAAACTCATTACAAAAAAGGTAAAAGCAGGACACAAGATTTAAAAGTGGTGAAGGGGTGAACTTAAGAGTAACACAGGACAGACGAGGCCTTTGAAGAAGGAATAGACATGTATTATGACAAGTTAACATCAATATAGCGCGTTAAGGCAAATTTGTGTTCAATTTTTAAACTAATTACCCATTATCGTACAGGGCAAAAAAGGATTATTGAACGGTGAGTTTTTTGAGCATATTGCTAAATGATTGACCTGTGTGGGTCCCTGTGTTGTTTCAGTCTGTTGTTTAGTGTTAATGCTTAAACAAATGTTAAACACACTACATTGTGTGAGATATTTACTAATTATTAAGTAATGTCAACATTTGCCGGCTTGAGTTTGCTGTGTTATGATTTGAGCATATGTTTAATGCTAAATACAGTACCTGTGAGGGTTTCTGGACAATATTTGTTTTGTGTTGTAAATTGATTTCCAATAATAAACACATTTGCATAAAGCAATCATATTTTGCCCACTCCCATATTGATAAGAGCATTAAAAACCTGTTCCCTTTACGGTACATTTTGATTAAAAAAAAACTATGGACAATCATGCAATGAAATATTGTAATAATGAATTAGCATATATATACAACATATAGAGCAAGTGTATAGACAGCGTTTTGTCATGAACGCTGACCTTTGAGCGGGGCCTTTCTCCAGTAGCCGTCCCGGATCTCCACATGGTCGTACCAACACAGGTGGCTCCTGTACAGATCCATGGAGGTGAAGTTCAGAATGATCTTCAAAACCAAGAGAACATGATTACACACACACACTCTCACACACACGCACACATACACACACACACTCACACTCACATGACCATGTCACTTAGTTATTGCAACAAAACATGCAAATATGAAAATATGAACAATAGGAGAAATACATCATAAAATGATTATTATTATACGATATTAATTGTATAATTATTCATATTAATAACAAGGACAACGTTATTGTTAACAATAACGATAATAATCATAACAGTTATAATAGTCATAACACGAATAAGCTTACCAACAGCACCCATCATCATCATCACCACCACCACATGCTTAGAGGCACTCAGAGATGGAGGGCAGGCTATAGGAAGTCTGGCCTGGTCACGTGAGGGGTCACACAGACATACCTTCTCCCCTGGCGTGACTGATATCCTCCAGATGCAGTGCATGTAGGCCGAGTAGCCGTTGGGATAGCCAGGAGAGGAGAAGTTCCCGCTGCTCTCCTGGAGACTGTCCCCGCATCCTGGTCGCGAGACACACATACGCACACACACACACACAGATCAGGGTGTGTGAGGCTGACATCCTGGGGTAAGCAAACTAATTAATTAGTTTCCCCTTCAAAAACACCTAAGCCGCTGGGGGCCGGCTGCGCAGACAAACAATCACCAAAGGGAATCGCCTCCGCTCCACCGAGGGCTCCAAGCCGTAACATGCCGTAAAAACATTTTTTAAAAGTGCAGCAGAAACATGTTCTAAAAAAGGTCCGCGTGCTTCCTATTACCCAACCCCTCCACCCCCATTACCACCACCTTCCTCACCAGTCTGCCGCCACCTGCGGCACCAGTCATCCCACTCCCCGGTGATAACTGCGCCGAGGGAAAGGACATAGTGTCACGTTCTGTCGCTGAAGCGTCTTCTAAATAAAAACCCTGGATCTCTATAAATAACCCCCGACCTGTGGGGAGGATACATTATGATTACATGATGCTGCCTGCTGCACACAGCCCCAAGGACGATCGATAAGCAGGGTTAAAAATAAAAGAGGGAGAGTGAGAAACCATTAGATATATTCAGGCTGCTACTACGCTTTCTACGGTATAAGCTTTATAGAGCTTGAATGTGTGTGTGAATGTATGGGTAGCTAGGAGATCCCCTTTAATATTGCTACCAAGACTTGGTATGAGAAGACATTCAGTAGGTAAGTGGCCTTTGATAATAGTTACCTACATTTATACGGCGTATGGAGTTCACAGTTCCATGTCATAAACCTTTTTCAAAACCGTTCTGTTTGGGTCTCATACACTTTTGACTAAAATGTATAAAGCAGTGGGGAAATCCTGGCTAAAAACTCTTTTCCAGAGTGGTAGTTTTCTATTGGCTGTGCACCCTGGCTCGGACGAGGGTGACGTGGGTTTTGACCACGTTTGACAACGGCCCCTCGCACCTGATCCTATGGAAGCCAACCTTCTTCTTTTTGTTGCCTCAGATCAAAGTTCCCCTGCTGAAACGAGGGAGGGGGGGGGGTTAACGACCCTTTAATGGTAGTTATCACTGAATGGTATCATCATTTTATACACCACACGGGTAGGTCATGAATATGAAGAGATGAGAGACATCCATGCATTAAACACATGTGGAGTCTCAACCGTAGCACCGCAAAACCGGCACATACACACACACACACACACTACATGTGCCACATCATCTGTTCTGCGTCTTCCCTCGTAGAGCTGAACCCTGTGCTCTGAATCACAGGCATATATTTATAACCTCCCATCGATGACATCCCAATTATGGTTCAAACAAACCGCTTTTTTACAGAAGTACGGAAATAGTCTGATGACCAGCCTCTTCTCTTTGGATATGAAGCGAGCCGTGACGTGGGCCAGAAAGCTTAGCCGTCCTCACAAAAACCCTACATTTAAACTTCCTTCAATGTCTGCGTCATTCCACAGAAGCCTACTGCGACTGACCGGAGATGTGTTAACATTTTACCCACTTCTACGACATACTCGCTCACATCTTTCGTCAGCACAAAGTAAGCAGAATGCTGACGCGGGAGACTGAACGGTTTACATTGAGAAAAGTACCGGTTGACTCATAAGCACACTTCTTTAGTTTATTCTCCTTGAGCAGCTGTTCTTTTGCTGTTTTCTGGGAAAGCGCAATGACAAACTTCCTGTCCCTGGGTACTGTTTATACTCCTCTGGACTTGGAAGACTCAGAAATCGCGGCCAAGGAGCCACACCGCTGGTGGATGCATGGCTATTTCCACACAATGTAAACTACATCTGGAACGGCCGGGATTCTCTCTTTGTCCCTTTCTCGTCTCCCTACAGTTCCCATCTATCAGTCTTGCTCTGTCTGTCACGGTCTGTCTCTCTCGCAGTCTGTCTCTGTCTCTCTCAGTCTCTCTATCAGTGTATCTCGATGTGACGGGGTCTTACGGGAGCACTTGTACAGTTTCCGTGCTTGTGCAATGTCCCCCTTGCTCAGCCTTGTCCTCTGGCCAATGGGAGGTCGCACGCCATTGACATCATAACGAGGCAGGATAGTGTCCAGGAAGATCCCCCTGAAAGTGGAGAAAATTATCACAACATTACAAAAAATAAACACATTCATGGGACGTAATTTACATGACTAGCAAGAAATGATCCCTTCCACAATATGGTCAGTCATGGAGAAGGTCTATATGCTGCCATCAGCACATTTAGCGTGAGTGGAGGACATGAAGGTATTGGAGCGTAAGGATGCGGACAGCTACGAACATCTGGCTGTCTGCCAGCAGAACATGGACCCATTCTTTCATTTAGACTGGATCAGCGTTTCAGAACTCGCACAGGGATAAAGAGTTGTCAATTTGGAACAATACTAGTGCACCAGAACGAAACACAGAAGCAGCTGCCACAAATAACCTTTTTTTCCAACATTAGTCAAAGGATTTTTGCCATAACACAAACAAATCCAATCCAATCAAAATCAGGTTCAAAATGTTCTGATGATTTAATCAAACAGCACTGTGTTCTTCTTCAAGATGACAGCACGTGGCACATTCAGATCCTTAGAGTTGTTAACTTGCGTGAATTCACTCATAGCCACTGGCTTACGACTGGAACACTGACCGTGTTCCCATCATCACAGCATGTCCCCTAAACTCCACAAGTTCAGTGATATAAACGATAAAATACTAAATAACTAAATAATAATTGTTCTTTGAAACTAGACAAATATTGAAGTCCATCTATTCCCACATGGGTACCCTCAAATGGGAGGCAAACCAGTCGACAAGTTCGATATAACATTGCAGATAGAACATCATTTTGGGTCTTAGTATTAGCCAAGATAATGCCCAGCATGCTAGCCCCTCATACGGTTACATAAAATGACTATGAAACTATTAAAAAGGACTCCTGGGAGTATTGCAATCAACTGAAACAAATCTCAGAGAACTCCTTCAGACAACCCCTACACTTTACACTAGATTGTCATCTCCTTTCTCCTCCTCCAGGCGGTTTCCAGCATTGGTCTTGTCCACTGGTTGTTCCCATGGTGACATGGCTATCAACACCAGATATGTGCAAACATGGCACCCAGAGCTAACAGTTTAGACTTTGTCTGTCTGTTTGCCCGCCCAACTGCCCGGCTGTCTGTCCGACAGTCTGTTGGTCTGCCGGCTTTCCGACTCGTCTGTCTGCATGCAGTCCATTGGTCGATCTGTTTGTCTACCAGTCTGTCTGTCTACCAGTCTGTCTGTCTACCAGTTACTGCAGGCAGGAGCAACAGGAAGAGGAGCCGGCAAACGAGGCCACTCCAGCCGGTGTCAGGGCTGATAAAAGGGCACACTAGCAGGTCTTTATTTGAGTTGGCTCAGCTCCATGTGCGAGCCATGAAAAATGTCTCCAGAGTAGCAGGGAAGACGGTGGGGGTGATGGGTAAATCTCCGGGTCGGGCAACACACCCCAGACAAAAAAACCAGAGGGTTCAGCCTGCCTTGCACCCCGGGAGACACCTCGAAAAACATGAGGACACTCCGTGAAATCTTCTCAACAACGGCCCCTGAGCAAAGGCCCTGGCTTCCCACGGTGATTTACAGTATAACCCTGAACAAACACGCTGCTCAGTACACGCTGGACAAAGAGAGGACATTAGAACAGGTAGATCAGCCAATCAGCTTCCCAGGAAGAAAAACCCACTAAGCGTATCAAACCCTTGGAATGACTTGAGAAAAGCTAACAGGAGCCTCCTTGTCTCCAACAATGCAGGGTTGCTTAACAGTGACAACCATTACCCCCTTATGTCTAAACAGTGTTATTGATCAGGGGGTGTATGTGTGTGTTTCGGGGGGGAGCGGGTTTGCAAGCTAAATTCCTGGAAGTGGGCTGGCAACCGCAGGCAATAGATAACCCACTATAAACCTATCGGGCATTCCTTGGCATGACAAGCTGTGAGGCTAAAACACAGAAAATCATCTGTTTGGACACAGTTATGTTTCTATAATGAATGTCAGTGGATGGACAGATAAACACCTTGTAGTACCACCATGCAATGCAGCTATCCTACATCTGCTGGAGACCTATTGCTGCTGAGGCTCATCTGTCCTACGCAGCAAAAGGTGAATCATAAATAATTTCATAATTCACTTCCATTCTGCGTGAGGCACATTCTTGGCATTGGGTCTGGATGCGCAGGGCTAGACAGGCATTTCAGTACATTGGCCTACACCCAGCCATGGTCGCCTCCAACACAAAGATGCTCTCTCTTTCTCTCCCCCAATCTCTTTCTTTCCTTCTTTTTCTTCCTCTCCCTCTCTCTCTCTCTCTTTCTCTCTGGTTCCCAGAATCTGGCTGCCACAAGCGCATGGCTGGTGATAGTTGGGAAGAGGCCCATACATTGAGAGAGTAAAAGAGAACAGGAAAGAGAGTGAGAACGAAAGAGAGAGAAGAAAAAAAAAGAAGGGCCAACATAGTGGGTTAAGTAAAAACAAAAGGCAGAGAACACAGCTGGTTCTCATATGAGCGTGATGTAGGAACCATCGTGCGAGCAGTTCACTCCACTCCACGTCACACTCTAGCTAACTATACTGAGGGGCTGTCACAAACGTTTACGCCGGGGCAGCAACATTATGTGGTCAGGCCAGAAGGTTTGTGTTTAACGTTGTTCTTATGAAAATATGCTCCACGACGGAGGCATCGCTCAAATTACATTGTTAACGGTCAGATGACTCCTTTTTCTGACATCCTGTGTCAAAATACCTTGCTACATTACTACAACAGACCTCCGGGCGAAGGTGTGGAGCCACGTTGCAGTGAGCCGGAGGCTCTCTGCAACATGTTGGCTTTGCTTCGAACCAGCTGTAAGCAGACACTTCTAATGAGCATGAGCAAAGCCCTTGAAAAAGAGGGAATTGACAGGACCTCAGATTTGTCATGGGAATGCCAACGGCCCAAGTCTTCTTTCTGGCACAGTGATGCCGACTATGCCGTTGATGACGAAACTAGGTCATCTGGCACACCAAGGCCTCGTAAATGACTTTTCGGTACAATGCGCTCACATTTGTGAGAGTCCATTTGTTTTTTTTTGTAAGCAGGACAAAACTTTTATTTGGCATGACAACCCCTAATAGAGCACTTCACAAGAATGTGTGACTGGTAGTTATTGTGAAATCGTTGCCGTGGGATTTATTTTTGGAGGCATGAGGAATCAATGGACCAGAAGAACCTCTGAAAACAATTGCATCTGTTGTTGTACAGACTGTAAACGTTTGAAACAACGGCAGGACTTTGCAGTCAAATGTGAAGGGAAACTACATGAGATCTTTCATGTAACCCTGATGCAAAGCTAATTACTGGCTAACCTACTTCTGTCCTTGTCGCCAGATGAGACATTTTGAAAGATAGGGGAATATTAAAACCCCAGCGGAATTAGAAGAGCTTGCAGAAGAAAGATTAGAGGGGGGGAAAAAAAGGCTGAAACTACAATCGCGGTGAGACTTATAACACGTCTTGAAATAAGGCAGACCAGGTTTCCAAGCATCAAAGCTCTTGTGTGCGGGTGCATAATGAGGTGGCCCGCGGCGGGAGACGGCCAGTTTTACAAGGAGCTCCGCGAAGACATGAAAACGACAGAGTGAATTCTCCTGTGGGATGTGGCGGAGGACACCAGGGGACCCCAACCGCAGTGACCACGGCGGCGGCTAGGTTACAGAGGCTACGGCTGCGTAATGCTAATGTCTCTGTTGCCGATGCTACGGTACAGTATCAGTATCAGGAACGGACCAAGGAGTGTCCTAATTGGAACAAGCTGTAGGTGGAAACCAAGCGTGTTTTAGGGTGTAAACACTTTTTAAAATGCTTACTTTACATTTACATTTAGGGCATTTGACTTTTGTCCAAAGCGACTTACAATAAGTACATTTGTCGAAAGAGTGAAACAACAATATATCACTGACGGTACAGTAAGATTTCAATAGAACAAGTTTCAAGCACTCATGATTGCTACTTTAGACTTGAAAAAAACTCGTCCTCCAGCTTAGGCCAACAACAAATCTCTTCCACATTTCATAAAATATTATATGTATATAAAATATTATATGTACATTAAATATTATATGTACATGTATATCAAATATTTGTCATTGATAAATGACCACATTGTGTCATGCTTCATTTTTCTGCCACATTCATATAATTGGAGCATTTTGGTTTATCAATCTGAAGATACAGATCTCATTAGTTTTGCTTTGATGTCAGAGTTACTGCTAATACAAGTGATTAATCATTGATTAAAATGGATAAATAGATCAATGTGTAATGTTTTGCAACAATTTGAAGCAGCAACAAAGGTACAAAAACTCCCCTCAAAAGGGAGGAAAAAAAGCCAACCTCAAAATTAAAAGACAGTGAAAAACTGTTTTCCTCCACATGATGAAAACACTGCGAGGAGAATGTTGACGGAAACAAATGCAGGCAATAATCTAGGAGCAGAGTCAGGCAAAAAAATACAAAAGCAACTCAGCCAAAATGTTACATCAACTGAAATGTGATCGTTCTTGCAGGTCACCAAATGCACCAGCAAAAAAATGAAGGGGGAAGTGGAAGCCTCACATTTACATTTAGGGCATTTGGCAGACGCTCACATCTCCCAACATGTTACTTAGAGCATCCCAGTGCATCATCGTCTGGTCCTCTGTGAGTCTACTGGAGGGAGCGGCAACACTCTCCCCTCCAACATGTCAGGAACATCCAACGCTTCAAAACAAACCTAGTGTTCCTTTCCTTCATGTTCGTCTCCTTCAAAAAGTTAAAAGAACCGTAGCCAAAATGAATGTAGAAAGGAAGGAAGAGAGACATTTCCAAACAATCATATCCAAAGCAGCTGTTTCTAGAAAGACACCGAACAGCATGGGCGTCAAGATTGATCCAGAACGTTCCTTTTTTTGGATGAACCGACTTTTACTTTGGTTTATCTCTAAATGCCAACGATGATGAAAAAAAGCGAGCCAGGTGCAGAGATTCCTGTAGCCCGAGGCTCTGGCAAGAGCAACGAGAGCAATGGAGTTCCCCGGCTGTGATTTACTATGTGGCATTCTAAGCTACAGCAACGTATACAACACCTGGCCTATTACAGATCCAGAAAACCCTAATAAAACACTGCATCCAAGCATGGACAAAAGACAAAGGGCTGAAGGGAAATGAATGGAAGGTACACACCAGGGTAAACGGCTCAGGGCGGACCATATGAAGAGAAACTACTCGCTTGGTGCTGGAGCTTTGTGTGTGTTTCCTTTACCTGGAGAAGGTGTTTCTGGCGTAGTGCATGATGCTGTCGAAGTCATACACCTCACCCAGAGAGTCCACCTCACCCGGCTCCATCTTCAAAAAGTTATACTCTTGTCCTGGAGAGAGAGTGCGGGGTGGGGAAGATATACAACTGTAAACAACTAACTAAGTTTTAAAAAAAGACATCATTAAATATTTTAGTTTGTCAATATATTAATGCATGAAATTTTACAGTATTGTTTAGCTTAGTCCTCTGTCTTTGTCTTATGAATAGGTAGGTAGGTGGGTAGGTAGCCTGTGGGTCCAACCTGGCTGAATGTTGTCCCTGATGATGCTGACATGTTCATCCCGGTCGGGTCTGGTGTGTTCATGCCAGAAGCCGATCACATGGCCCAACTCGTGCACCACAATACCAAACTTGTCACAGTTTTTCCCAATAGAAATGGCCTGGGGCCCCCCTCCCCTGCGGCCCACATAGGAACAGCATCTAAACACAAAACACACACATTAGATTTGTTTTCTTACACCGAGTCTAATAGTCTAATAGTAAGCAAGAGCAAATCGCCACAGGATGGCCAAACATGTTCAGGAATACAGAAACAGATTTTTAATGATGGTTTTAAAGGCCATCTTTAAGCTTCATGGGGACTCCAAGCATGTAGATATAAGTCCTAAAACAAACTCTAGAGGAGGGGTCATCATGGAAACGGCTGCTCTCTCAACAGCCTCTGTAGTGTTTCAACAGCGACAGCCATACGGGGTGAACCTCGCCGGCCAGACTTACAGGACAGATATTCATTCACATGCGCGTGCGTGCATGTGTGTGCGCGTGTGTCCACGCAGACGCATGAGAGAGTAGCGGTGGAGGCCGGCTGACTGGCAGGGCTCCGACTCAGTGTGACATGAAAGGTTTAGCGCACACACACACACACACACACACACACACGGCCTGCCAGCGGCTCTGTAATTACGGTGCGCCCAGAGAACCTCTCCAGAGACACGCCTTGAACTTTGCACAGGATAGATGGGGCTGCTGCTGCTGCTGCTGCTGCTGAACCCGCAGCCCAGCCAGCCGTTCCCACCGCTGACCGGCCGCATGCAGAATGTCATCCCTGTTCCTCTGCACAGCGCCCGGTACCTGGGCTAAAAATGGCCCGAGACTAGTTTGGTTGGAAAAAAAGTTCACGTGGCCGCTGCATCCGCTCGCGGTTCACGATAGCAAAATATGAGTATTCAGGGTTTTTTAAGTATTAAAAGAATACGGTACATCTGAATTTTAAAAAGTATGCGTCGCATACGCTGCCTGCTGGTAGTTTTGCGATAGCAAACTAGGAGTCAATAAGTATCACAAAATGTACATCTGAATGGTGGCAGTAGCTCAGGAGGTAGAGCGGTTGTCTGGCAACCGGGAGGTTGTTGGTTCAATCCCTGCCCACCTAGCTAAGTGTCAAGGTGTCCCTGAGCAAGACATCTAACCCCAACTGCTCCTGATGAGCTGGTTGTTGCCTTGCATGGTTGACACCGCCGTCAGTGTATGAATGGGTGGATGTGAGGCAATGTAAAGTGCTTTGGATAAAAGCGCTATATAAATGCAGTCCATTCACCATGAATGTATGAATGGTAACCTGGCCAGAAGCTTTCCAGTAACATGACTAGTTTCAGTTCAGTATTCAGTATTCAGAACCAGGACGTCAGCACGTGCGTGCATCATAGCACTCCTATTGTTGAGCGGAGGAAGTGAAGAATATTTCACCTCTCCAACAAAAGTTCACAATAGTCGCTTAGCAACAGGAGCCATGCAAGACCAGCGCCTTTCTCAAGAGGGACCCGTCAGGCGTGACAAGGCCTTAAAAAGAAGTTGTCGCCTAATTACCGGACCCGACTTCATCAAGCGAAAAATTGGTTCTGAGGGGGCGCACCCTGTGGAAAAGCTTAGGATGCTTCTCCTTTGGGTGCCATTATGTTCCGCTAAGTATTACACAGAGCGCTGGCTTCAGACGCGGGGCGATGGGGGAAGCACAGGAAACACGCTTGGCCGATGAACGGCAGTCTGTCCCGGCACCAGGCAGGGGGTCGCAACTGACACACAGACCGCCCCGCAGACACGGAGCAGCCCAACGAGGTCGCCAAGCAGTGGGCGGAAGGCTGGGG
>OMKP01083528.1:0-10759 GCA_900302375.1 Bathygadus melanobranchus | reverse complement strand
GGGTGCTGCTGCTGGGCGGGCAGCGCCTGGCCCTCAGACTCGGAGCGGGCCGTGTGGTGGAGGTTGGCAGGGTGCAGCGTGTGGGAGATGAGCGTGGGGTGAACCTGCGCTTGGGACTGGGACTGGGACTGTGGGGTGGGGCTGGGGGATTTCACCCTCCTGGTGCCAAACAGGGTGCCCAGCAGCGAGGAGGAGTTGGGGAGCGACTGGCCACTGTGGCGAGACGGACAGTCCCGGCTGGGCGTGACCGCTCGTCGCCTCATGTGAGGGCTGTTAATGATGGAGCCCTGGGGGGTAGTGGGGGAGAAGACAGTCAGAACATACAGGACACACGCAACATACATGAGACACTCCTCACTCTCCACGCCACACGGACACACTAAGACACTCAGTACATTTACATGCACACCTTAGTTCATTTTAAGATGAGTAATCAGATTAAGGTTAAAAGCCGAGTAAAGCATGAACATACTGATTACCACGTTTACATGGTTGGTAACATAATTAGGTATGGCACTTTCGCCCATTGAAGTGTTTCAAAATATTTAGATCACTCATTTGATCTCACGTAAAGGATGACACAGCTAACATGCGTGCGGCGGCTAGTGAATGAAGATCAAGTTTATGGAGGCGTCTTAATCACATTATGCTATGGGAATACATCAGCTTGCTGAACTGAACTGAACCAAGGTGTTTGAATGACGGTTAATAATAACGCATGTAAAGGTGCCAACTGACTAGTTCTGTACGGTGATACGGTTGAGTTAACATGCACTATATTCTAACACGCTGGGGTAAGAATGTCATTACAATATTGTGAGGAGGTCATAATCCGGATTCGTTTAACTCAAAGAACACAAGCAGACAAACATCGGGTTTAAGACAACAGCCCAAACATATTTAAAAAGCCATGCAAAACAGATGATCCTCAATGTTGTGCTTGTTAGATAGCACCTTGTTCTTACTGAACAGATGTCAGTAATTACCCACTTAGTGGTTGGCAACTGGCAACAACTAATAACTAGAAACTAAGATTATAGCAATCCTTAAAACTGCACTGTTATTTCCAAATAAAACTAAGATTTTGGAAAAAGCTCAAGTCAAGTCAGAGTTATACACAACAGAAACACAAAGTGAGGTCATGTCATGCTGGTTACACGAGCGTATGAAACTGTGAGAAAGACAGACAGAGACAGAGAGAGAAAGAGCGAGAGAGACAGAGAGAGAGAGAGAGAGAGAGAGAGAGAGGGAGGGACCATTCTCGACAGACGGACAGATCGGTGGCAGTCAGCCCGGTGCATGCATGGTGACCAAGACAGGCAAGGCAACAGCCCAACACTACAAACAAATGACAGAGAGACAGAAACTAAACCAAACAGAGAACTATGACTAGCACAGTGCTTTAGCACTACCGCATGGATGGCTCCACATGCGACGGCGTCCTACTTACTTCCATATTGCTGTCTAGTGATCCTGCACTGCTGCGACGCCCACGCTTGCCTGCCCAGAACACGTGACAGCACAGATTATTAGAGAGGTCCCACATCCGGCGGCTAGGCTAACTGGCGGCTAGGCTAACTGGCGGCTAGGCAGGCATTGTGTGGGAGAATGGCTACCGCGCGCTACTGACTAGCTATAGCGAACTGAAGCCTATTGGAGAATGGCGAGAGGAAAAACTGATCAGAAGCAATGGGGAGGATGCACAGCAATGCTATCTTTACTAGACGCTGTTAAAGTGAAGGAGAAGGCAAGAGCGTGTGTTTATACACCAACAGTGAACACAGCCGGCAGAGTTTGTCATGTATGGTTTGTTTGTTTGCAGGAAGTTCTCTCCACAAACAAACTTTTTCGTAGCCCCCCTGATAAATGTTGCGGTACTGTACTACACTACTCCTTTTCAGTTTCATGTTTTAGCATGAGCTCCACAGCCTCAGGACAGCTAAACGTACAAATTTAAAAAGTGCTTGAGGTGAACTTTTCAATCTTGATAGAGGCACACAAATTGCCAACTTCAAAGAAAAGTCATCCAATTCCAATTACTGTTAACGACAAAATTAGGGCAATAGCGAGATATGTTCAACCAATGTCCCAATCATCCAAATGTCCTAATGCTGGATAATATTCCAAACCAAAAAGTTAAATGCTAAAGACGCATTCATTGGGAGCCATTTTCTTTCCCATGGTATGGTGACCTGCAAGGAGCTAACACTCGCAATCCTAATCCCTAGCCGACACAAGCTAATGCCCAGTCCAGAAGAACACACAAGCAGGGTGATGACAGCATCTGACTCAGGGGAATTAATAGTCTACGCGGTGAGGTAACTATGCATCTATCTATCTATTTAATGTTTAGTTAAACTACTGTACAATTCATTATAATCCATTTTGGACAAAGGCCTCTGCTATATAGTAGTAAATACTCCAGGATGTCTACAGGTAAGGCTGCGGATATTGGGTGGGATTGAACCCAGGACCTTTCGGCTGGGAGTCCAATACCCTCTACACTATCCTGCCCCGATGTGCTACGGCTAGCAGTCCATGATGTTGTCTCACCTGCGTCCGAGAGGTCTCGCAGGGAGCTACTGAGCGCGCTCCGTTTAAGGCCTTCTCCGATGGCGTAGCTGTCGTCCAGGCTGGTGCGGCTCAGGTGTCCGTTCCCGGTCTCCTTCTTGACCCCTGACCCCTGCGACATGCTGGGTCGGACCACACCCTTCTGCTTCTCCAGCTCAGCTGCAGAGGACAAGACAAAGTTATAGAAAAAGTTAGAATAAAATGAAGAACTGGATATAATATCACTAGGTGGTGGCTTTACCACTTCTGTGTGAAATAATTTACATGAAGTAATTTAGCAGATTTTGTTACCGTTTGACTTACAAGTGTATAATCAAAACACACAACACTTACACTCTATGCGGTACTTCTCCATCTCTTGGACTTCGGCTATAGACTCTCTCAGGTCATCTGTGAACTTCTTGCGGTCCTGGGGGTTGGGGGCGTTGAAGTTGATCAGGACCTTGATGTCAGCGCCTGGGACAGCTGACGTCAGTCGCACCCCGTTTGGATAATCTGGGGAACCATGACATCAGTGATATGTTTTATTTATTTGGAGAATGTGTCCAGGGATGAGATGCAACAGTTGGCAGTTAAAAATATTAAATATGTAAAAAAGAAATTATATTATGAGAAAATGAAATAAAAATGTCTCCCAGGTTACTTACACTGGTTTTCAAAGATAATCACTTGCATGCCGTACAAGGAGAAAGACTGTCGGAAGCTGTATGTGACAGAGTTCTTCTTCTTCTGGAAAATCTTTGTGACCTACATAGAAAAAAAAAAGCCATTTCATTTATCTGAGGTGGTGTTGGTTACATACGTTATATACAGCTCTGCTGGCACCGTAGCTGTACCCCCTTTAGTTTGAATGAAGCGATGAGTTTAGCGGTCTGTATTCACTGCCCATCGACGGCTGAACCATTGGTTCAGTGGGGCAAACGCAACACGCGCTGTTGCAAACCTTTTGTGTCTTAAGAACTTCTAAGTTGCTCATCCTATCTTTTATTTTACACATGCAGGTTTGTGTGGCATAATCTCTTTTTTACAGTCATGCATTTTAAAAGGATTAGGGCCCTACAAAGAACCTCTCTAACCTCTATGGTCTTTATCGCTTTCAATGTTCAACCTCTCTTATTGACACTTATGTTTATGCTTTATTCATGTTTTCACGTGACTTATATATTCAGTGGAATACTTGTGTTTTCGCAAATACTGCGGCAGTGGAACGAGTGGGTGGTTCCGTAAGCTTACCACCAGCAGGTCGTTGAAGAGGAAGATCTCTCGCTGGTGCACGCCGAGCTTCTGGGGTTTGTTGGGGTCTGGAACCTCGAAGAGACGGCAGTAACACACCAGCCTCCGGTGGGGCAAGGACAGGACCTGCACACACACACACACACACACACACAGACCCATGACCCACAAATAGATAAAAGTGGCTGCTAAATAGTAAATAGAATTCACTGCGTTTATGACTTAATGGGTGTTTAAAGTGTGCTGGGCCAAAGATTAACCACTTCACAGCAGAGTCTCGTACAACTAAATTTGTCCCAGAGTGCACCCTGGGAATTACTCTGAACAAAAAGCGAGGTATGCAGGTAAGGCGGCCTATCCTCAGTCATATTTAATGTGAGTGCTATTGGTACAGGGTTCAACACATTGAATTTTAATATGACTTAAAGAGATAAGAGAAAAGACTACTTACACAGCCTAGACCATGGTGCAAAGAGCCAATCTGTGGAGTCAAGAATGTAGAGAGAGAGAGGGAGAGAGAAAGAGAGAGACCAATGGAGAGACAGAGAGAAAGAGAGAGGGAGAGAGTGAGAGACCAATGGAGAGAGAGAGAGAAAGAGAGAGAGAGGGAGAGAGAGACCAATGGAGAGAGACAGAATGAGACAGGAAGAGAGAGAGAAGAACATATTACTAGACTATCATCACCACACAGGGTTTATTAAAAACGACTTCCTATCCCCCAGGAAGCTAGACAGTCAAACAATATGCCCTTTAGAGAAATCATAATCCAGTTCCACCTCTCTGATAATGAAATGGGTTAGGAGCCCTCGGGCCCCGCCAGGTGACTCACTTCCTGTCAGCCGAGCGGGGGTTAGTGTGATGAATAAGGAATGAGGAGATGGAGAGATGTTCTCTCCAGGTAACCTCACTTCACAATACTGTGTGGGATGTGCATGGCAGCATGGCCGACAGAAGGCCCTTCTACACAGCCTTTTCAAGGCAGGAATGTCACACCTTTATTCCACATCGTCTTCTGTGTAAAAGGTACAAACATGGAATGGGGGGTCATTTTTGTTCTACATTTAAGCCCGGCAGCGTAGCTAGCAGCAAAGCCGGATTGACGTGTGTAAAAAAGACAGGGTTGTGACGTTTTGAGGACGTGTTATGTGTGTGAATGCATTCAATCTCTTATCTAATTTCTTCAATTTCTCCTCCAACGTATTTCCGATCGCGTTGCTCGGACGAATCCGCCCATTGTTACGTTACGCATCAACATGTTGTATCTGATAAATGTAATATAAACGTGCACAGCTAGCAAAAGCACCACGGTTATTGTTTTGAAAGTAATGTCTCTGACGCGTACGTTACAGATCACACTAGACGCTGACGCTGTTGTGTTACACGCCTCTGATTCCTGAACGCATGCTATGTAAAACCACACACGGCCCGGCCTTTTTGAGTCTGTGTAAAAAAGCAAAGCCGGCATAACAGATCTTCTTTAAGGCGATATTGTAGGGTATAAAAGGGGCTATTGTGTGCCACCATGACACCATTGATTCAATTAGCCAGTTGGCTTCTCTTCCTGCCTCTTGTCTTGGCGCTGGCGGCTCTCAGGGGTCACAGAGCTCGAAGGTCTCTGGCTGCCATGACATATTAGATGTGTCCATTCAAGGAGCATCTGCTCCTTGAATTTGCTCCTGAAGGATGCTGTGTGTGTGTGTGTGTGTGTGTGTGGTTGTTTTGGCAGTGTGGTCCATTGATGCACCATTGCTCCTGTCCGACTGTTGAATAGTACATGGGGTAATGACACTAGCTTGGCTCAGTGTGTGTGTATGTGTGTGTGTGCACGCGCACGTGTGAACGTGTGTGCACTTGTGGAAAGTTTTAGTTTCTAGAGTGGAAAACAAGAGAAAGGGGGAAATTGTCTCGGTCCATTTGACCCTGGAAGGGGGTGGGGGTGTAGAGGCTCTGAACTCACGGGCTTCTTCCCCACGATGAGCTTCTCCACCTTCTGGACCTGGGACACGTGGTCCTCGTTGGTCTTCAGCTCCCTCTTCCGGATCCGCTCGTAGATCCCCACCAGCATCTCCCTGGGGATGTCCTCCCCATCGTCCACCCCTGGGCGGGGGAGGGGGGGGAGAGAGAGAGAGAGAGAGACACAGAGATTCATGGTGAAAAATGATCACAAGTATGAACCAAAACTTGTAACCTCACTCAATAAATAGATTACACATTGCAGAGGAACACCTTCCAGGAGTCACAGAGGACATTACCCTCCTCCTCCTTATGCTACACTGTAATTACTAACACTCCAATGGACGGTGAAATGAGTTAGCCGTAGCATCCACCCAAAGCTAATTCCTTTAGCGCAACCTGAGAAACTCAACAAAACACTGGCTCATATCCAACAATGGCTCTTACAACACAAATCACAAATTCACTGACTAGTTAAGTGGAGAAAATAATTACGTGGAATGCAATTTGCAATCAAGGCATGTCTCAATCGAATATTTACAAAAAATGCTGCCTGCTGGGATGTTGCTGCCTTCAGGTTTTGGAGGCAGCAAGATAGGTAGCAAGTTTTGAAGGCAACAAGATATGAAGATAACCCACAATCCCGTGGGCCCACTCCACTGCCCAGACAAGAAGATGCGGCAATTTATTTTCTACTGAGAAATTAACGGTTTAGCCACTGAATATCCATATTTTTAAAAAGCAGTTAGTGCGAATGACCAACAGGTGGTAGTATAACAGTTGCAACTAACAGATGCCAACTGTCGGTATTTTGGCGACATCATGACGTTGTGATGAATCGCTGCCTCACTAGACAGCGAGACAGCAGGCAGCTGCCTTCTGTTTGGGACACAGCCAAGGTGTGCGTTTGTGGATTACGGTTTGTAATGTGCACAGGTCGGGAACAACGAGACGTGTGAAAAGTACCTCTGAGGTTCTTGACAAAGTCCTCCAGCTTCATCTTCCTCTCAGGCTTGACGTTGGGGCTGTACATGTCCGTGTTGAGGAGGATGATGGCGAAGGCCAGGATGAAGATGGTGTCAGGGTTCCTGAACTGGCGCACCACGCCGGGGTTACAGATGCAGTAGCGCTGGCTGTGAAACACATGAGAAAATGCTCAGGGGCCACACATGCAACACACACACACACACACACACTCACCCTCACACAGCAGTCACTATCTAAACTACATGACAAGTACAACTGGAGACTGTAAGAGACGAATGAACCTGAGCATGAAAACCCAACCTTTAGAGGTTTTTATTGGAAACTGATTATTTTTCCTCCTCCTCATTCCACAAGGAGAATCAATACCGACATGGGCATGCACTCTGCAATCTCCTCGCTGGTCATACATGTGGCGCATCTTCCTCCCAGCCCGAGAGACACGTGACACATGCGCGTCAATATGACGATTGAGAGGCTCTTGCAGTTGACCTTGGTTGAGATCACATGGATCATATCTGGGGACTGCGCCGCGGGCTGTGCGCTAGGTGATCAGTTCTAGCCGGAGCCCCCTCCCCTGTAGAGGCAGATAACTGCGGCAGCATTAACCACGCCAGAGACGGCCCTGCCTGTGTGCTGATCGAAGCGTATTCTGGCTTGGCGCGCGGAAGCCTTCCACTGCGGTGCAATCTGAGAGGAAAATAAATAGCACTCCAGGGCCCACCGTGGGTGTTTGTTCCACCTATCACAACCGTTCCATGAATGACGATGAAGAAGCTGGCGTTTTGGAATATTTACACGCCACCAAAATACGTCTTGCCAGGTCATTTTGTGACATGAGTGACATAATTTGAACAACCATTCGGAACAATTCAGAAAGAGCACTCGAGCTCAGATGTGTGCAGATCACATGCTCGGATCATTAAAACATCAGGTGATTATAACATTGGATAAATGTACGGTGTTTTTACGGCGTTTATTTAGCATTCTTTCACATGCCTTGGTACGAAGGGTCTTACAATACGTGGTCAGAACATATTTGGAGTGTTGTGGTCAATCCACGGACATAGACAAACAACTGATACATATTATGGGGCGAGGGTGGCCCCAGTGGGACTCGAACCCGTGACCCTGGCAGTGTTACTGCCATGCACCAGCCAGTGGAGCTCCACACATGATAGAGGAGGCTATCGGTCCATATGGGCTGGTCTGATGGATTGCCACCCCACCTGTAAGCCTCTATGAGCCGCTCCACCTTCTGTGCCTCGCCCTGGACCCTGATGTGGGCCTGGAACTTCCTCAGGGCCTCGTCCAGCTCCATGGCTGAGAAGTCCATCTCGTCCACCACACAGCTGGGGAGGAAACAGAGACATAGAGACAGCCGGTCAGACAGCACAAGAAGAACCACAGAACAACCAGACACAACAAACACGTGGAGTCTGTGGAGTCTGTCAGCAAATACTTTAAAAGCATTATGTATTACTTTTCCTTGTTGGCTTGCTTTTACTCCCACGTGAGAATGGAAAATTAAAATGACAAAAGCAAATAAAAAACATTTGTAAAAGAAATACATGTATACAGTACACATGGCGATTCAGCACACACACTCTAATATGTCTAATATAAAAGTAATATTTCACCCATTTTGCATATTTGGCTTGAAATGGTAATCTGGTAAGAGACTTCAAAATGACCCTGATCCCTTTGCCGATTAACATTTAGACAATTTGACCTCGCAGAACCCTACATCATAGCGTATTGCGCTCATAAGCAACTCGAGTGAGCAAAATGGGTGAAATATTGCTTTAATGCAGTGTTGGGGGTCGGTTCTTCAAGCAAACACTTCATCACTCCCAACACATCCCCACAAAACACTGAGACTGTGAACACACAGACAAGGGGTTAAAGTGGGAGTGGACCAGACATTCATTTGGGGATGGTTCTTCTTAAGTAACAAAGGTTCAATCTCCCACGATTGGATGTATTCGCATGGGCCAAAGCAGCTCTTTGGTAATTGGCCGTCACATATTGACGCAGATCAGCCCTGGCTGCTCTGATGCTTTGAATCTCAATTAACTTAACTGGAGTCCAACACCATGAAGTGGAACTGTGGTGACTATGGACGACATTACAAGCCTGGGGGCGGCAGTACACCGAGTCCTATTAAAACATTATTGATACAGAATATACAGAATATGTTTCGCTCCGAGAACGCAGAGAAAAACAGTAAACGATCATCACTCAGAGACAGAGTTCAGCCACGATGTCCCGCTGGATGGGTCATGGGGGGGGGTGTAGTAAGTAAGTGCCACTTTAGGTGGACACCCATATGTGTTTCTCAGCAATAATCCCTCTGTAAGTAGTCTCATCTGTAATTGCATAATCAGTGCAATCTCATTCACTTCTAAAGTCACTCAAGCATGCGCTCATTTAGGCATTAGGTTTCATTTGGCTGCGCGTGTTGGAATTGAAGTCTCGTCTTCATATTGGAGCGTACAAATGTTCTGCACCACTACGTTTCCTCATCCACACAGGGGTGCAGGGTAACAGGAGGAATCATGAAGCAAGGGTAACTTTTTAAACATTTTAGATTCTCTTTGCACTGTGGTTTTGCTGCTCTAACACCTGCTCTGAATTCCCTTCCAGAATGAATACAGCGTTTTGTTTAGGGGTAGGGTTAGGGCTAGGGGGTTGGAATTAGGTTTGTTTTGTGGTTTCTCATTGAGATTTTGCCAATGAGCTAGCCAATACAAGCAGCATACAATCATTCAAACACGGTTTTATAACATAAAATCTAAAACTGGAAAATTATTATTACACAATTGAAATCAGGGAAGCTGTGATGAGAACTACAAGTCAACACATTTGCAGGGTGGTTCGGTTAGGATTAAGTGGTTAGGGGGCTAGGGGTTAGGGGTTAGGCTCAGCTGAAGTTCACTTACTCCAGGACATCCCTGTTGAACTGCTTCTGTCTGTTGCCCAGGAACTCTCCAATCATCTGCCTGCTCAGGCCCTTCCTCTGCAACAGGAAGTGGGCGACGCCCACGGGCGTGTCCGGGACGAAGTTCCTCTCGATCAGATACTGGACCCCCTTCTCTGGCTTCCTGGAGATAGATACAGCAAGGGGTCAGAAGAAGACAGGGAGTCAGACGTCAGGGGGAGTGGATAAAGTCCAAATCGGTGATTACCTCTTGCCACTTCGTACCCCTGGCTAAATGTGTTCCAGATAAGGGGGAGGGAGGTGAGAAAGAAAGGGGGAGGGAGGCATGGGATGTGGGCAGTGAGTGTCTGTGTTCATGTACAAGCCTAGTCGGTCTGTGCATGCGTGTATATTTGTGTGTGTGTGTGTGTGTGTGTGTGCCTCAGTTACCTCTGATTGAGGATTTGTTACTCACACATACACTTTTTTTTTCACGGGAACAGAGTTGATGTCGCAGACCGCAATTTTTTACTAAGTACTCTCTTATATTAGAAAACATCCAAGTGTGACGGTTCCCATTTAAGAACCACACATTTTTTGGGAGAATTGTCTAATCACTGAACCATGTGACAGGAAGCTGGATAGTCCAGTGGGCTGGAGTGCTGTGCTATCGTATCTGTCCTCACCCTGCAAACTCAACCGGCTTCTAAAGGACCCGCCTCTGTGCACACCGTCTAACCCCTCTGCATGGGCGGTAAGTTGAACGGCTAAAACAACAATAATGGCCTGAGCGTTTACAAGCCTTAGTAAACAGCAGCGACAACGTGCAAGCAGATTGTCGTCCTCAAGCTCCTCTTTCTCTCAGCGTGGCGGTCACGTGACCTCTCGAGCTGCAGTCTACGTACTTGTTGAAGAGGTTCAGGCCGATGCGATAGTGCCTCTTGCGGATGATGTCGTTGCTGAAGGCGGGCGAGTCCCAGCTGTTGCGCGTCTCCTTATGGTATGTCTGCTTGCTGAGCGTATGCTCGCGCAGGCTGTCCCGCGACGACGACTCGGAGCTGCAGTTGACGGTGTCGTTGGAGTTGGACGTACTGTTGA
>OMKP01083516.1:0-10000 GCA_900302375.1 Bathygadus melanobranchus | reverse complement strand
CAGTATTTCTTCATTGTAAGAAGGGCAAAGAATGGAACTGAAAGCTTTTCTTGATGGAAAAGAAGTTTTTCACTCTTCATCTACTATGTCATATGGTTCGTTTATCTGACTGGTTGAAGTTAGCCTGTGATAGACAGATGGTACATCCAATCACCTGCTAAGTATTTCTTGAAAGTGCCAGCCCTTTTCCAAGCAGTTCCCAATGACGACTTCCCAGATGGTTCTGTGTAACAAACCATCTGGCGTGTCAGGTTAGACCAGGATGGGAAGGATCAGTGATGAGCGTTCCCGCTCTCTTCCTGGTCCTGGAGTGGAACAGGTCCAGGAAAGACGGCAGGTTGCAGCCGATGACCTTCTCGGATAAACGGATGATCTGCTGCCTTTGTCCTTGGCAGTGGAGACAGCGATGATCTGAGAATGGACTCAATGATGACCGTGTAGAACTGGGCCATCATTTTCTGCGACAGGTTGAATTCCTTCTTTCTTCAGCTGCCACAGGAAGGTCATCCTCTGCTGGGCCTTCTTGGTGGTGGAGGTGATGTTCCCCACCCACTGGAGGTCCTGTGAGATTATTGTCCCCAGGAATTTGAGGCTTGCAGGAGCCTGTTTAAACAACAGGGCTAAATGGGTGTGTGGAGAGTGTGTGGTTGGTGGCTGGTTTAAGCAGCCTCACCTGGCCTGAGTGAGGCTGATTAGATCCTGGGCCTGAAAGAGGCTGTGCCCCTTTAGTGCATTGGCCAATTAAGGCACCCAGGGTAAACCAGCCATCATCACACACACTCAAGGGAACGCTGACAGGTCAGCAGGGACCACTTGCTCTGCCTGCAAAACTGTACCAACTCTACAATAAACTGGTTCCTACACAGCATCTACCTGTGTACACAAATGCACACAAATATCACATGCAGCCGCATTTGATAGGCCCACTGATGATGAATGACTTGACCTAATTTCCATGGTTTCATGGTGCTGAACTCCCCTGACCCTGCCTTTAGAGAATGCTTTCAGGTTTTGTTCATTCTGGGGCAGTGCTGTAAACCCCCTTCAATTCAATTTTATAGAGAGGGAGTCATCTAATGCATGGTGTTGGGGTTTGGTTCTCCTTTAAATATAACATATATGTATTACATACAGCCGCCAAGCAAGAGATCTGTTTGATGTGGGTTCCTGCATACAATGGAAATATATAAATGGAGAGATTGTACTTTTAGTCTGAAGGAGGAATGCAGTTGAAAAGTGGCAGCAGTGTTGGGAGAGAGACGTAAGAAGACATGTAATCAATACAGGGAATTGAGCTGGGATTTCGAGGAGAAGGGGGAGGAACAGAAGGTCATAATGTCATAATGGTTACGTTACAGTGGTCATAGTAGTAACAGTAGATTACACATTAAAGGGAGCATCCACCGGTCTCTGTGAGGAGGACCGTCAGAAATCGGGGGAGACTCTTGATTGTTTTTTGTGTGAAACAGGGTTATTACATAGAATGTATGTGGAGAATGAAGAAGTTCTACATTAGGTCAGAAGACGGCGGTAATGTGACAATAGGGATGCATATTGCCATAAAACACCAAGAAGAAGAAGGTGAAGAGCTATGCTCCGACAGAGGGCGCTGTTTGCAACCCTGCAGAGCGGTTGAACCAACACCAAGAATAGAAACATGGCGTCACGTCCTTTAGGATTTGTGATCATAGGGTAACTCAGAGCGTCTTATGTACTATGCGAGGGACACACTGCAGAATTACTCGCCACGGGGATAAGTATACCATTCTGAAAGCAAAGTTGACGATTTTACTTGTACTTTTCTTTTAAATGTAGCTATCAAAGACGAACGTCTGCTTTTTAGTAGCTAGTTTTCGAGTGAATGATATGAAGGTGAGTAGGGGGTTGGATTTTGTTGTTGTCTGGATTGTCACCGTGACAAGTCCGTTTTAATGAGACTAGTTCGATGTCTGAACACCGTGAGATCACAACGTTTCCATATTCATAGTTGTGTCATGTTGATTATACAAATATTTTGTTACAAAATGCATGTACATGCAAAATGTAAACGATCAGGCATTGGTCTCGGAAGGCATAGTACTAAATCCGCTGTGCTCATACAAATACAGACAGAATAGGACGTTTGTTTTACATATAAACGTTAGCCAGAAGTAGTAGTTTTGCTGATTTAACATTGTTTAGCAATTGTATCTTAGCATGCTCTCGCTTTTAATTAGTTAAAGTTTCTGTTTACTATTGTGGTTAACTTGGTATTGCTCGTTCCGTTAACTGTAGCCGAAATCGACATTTATACAGTGCGACACTTCAAGCGGTTTACGAAAGGCACAGCATAGTTCGAGTGAATGTGTTCATCATAACTGTAATGTTTAGTATTTGCTACTACTTCACTTGGTCTCTATCAGGTCCTCACAGAGCAGGAGATAGATGAAGAGGGCAACTCCCAAAACCATGACAACTTTGAGCAGCAGGAGGGGGAGTTTTCCCCCGACCTCAGAGAGGATGGCCCCCCAGAGGGTGAGACACCTGCTCTCTATTCCTACAAATACTCTGTAGTAATACAAAAGACCCCTGTGGATAAAAAGGGAGTCTTATTGGTTACATACAATACTTAGGGCATACGTCATTGTGGCATATAGGCTAGTATTTATCATGGCTGTGACTGAACTCGTAAGACAACACAACCTTGCAAAGTGAATGTTATACCATCAACCACCTTAAATGTTATCGAGTTGTTTCAGAGAACATGCTCCCTGCAAATCCACCTTTGCAATAACGCTAGCCATCTCATCAGTCTTATTATAACTAAGTTAACTGCAAACTGTGCATGTGTGTACTCCTATTACATCTTACTTGGGTTCCCCATACCTTTATACAGAATGAGTTCCTCCAACTCACGGGGCTATTAGTATACACACAAGGACCCTATGTTTCAAATTGACCATGGAAATATAACACAACTCCATCATTTCTGTTGTCTTCTTCTCTCAGGCGGTGATAAAGACCATCCCAAGTCAGAAGGCGGAGTCATGTGGAAAGTGGGCGGTGGACTATTCAATATGACCCGCAGTGTGGTTGGGGCTACGCTCGGGGGTGTGGCCTGGGTGGGATCCAAAAGTTTACAGATCACCAAGACTGCAGTGACCAGTGTCCCTTTGGCTGGTGTGGGACTGGTCAAGGGCGGTGTTTCTATGGTAACGGGAGGCGTCGGGGCAGTGGGCTCAGCTGTTGCCAGCAAAGTCACTACCAAAAAGAAGGACAAGGCTGACTGATGAAGATGATTAACTGTGGGTGTGTGTGTGTGTGTGCGCGCGCGCGCGTGTGTGATCGCTTCTTTGCGTTTGTGTGTAGTGCTTGTGCATTTTCTCCATGCACATTTAGTTTGTGTGGGTACGAAAGGTTAGGGACACTTATGTTGGAAATGAATCATCAGTTCGTGCAGAGATGGAGCTTGAGGTGATTCATGCTAAGGAGAAGTGGAAATACATTTCCCTGATAAATAAATAAGACAATAATGGTCTATGGGTTGTCAAAATACTACAAATGTTCTGTTTCATGACAAAAATATAACAGAAATCCTGGATGGCAAATAGTGTATCAACAATTTTATATGGATTTAAGGTTACTTAATTTGAATAAAAATAAATATATATACATAATAAATTCCTATTTTATATACACAAGTCCTTATTGTATCTTAGTCGACATTCTTGAAATGACCTTGAAACAGTTAAATTGGCATAAAAACATTCTATGCTTGTGATATTGAATGGCATTTGTTCACATATAATTATACATGTGCATGGAATTTTTATTTTACATGGAAGGTTAAAATGGGGTTCGTTTACCTCCTTTGAAGGGAAGTAGCAGTGACGATGTGAACAGGAGACAGAATTACAGAATGAATTGGCACCAGGACTGGTCATTTTCACTTCTACATCCACTGTAGTAATGAACCGGACAACATTCTGGTTCCGACTGTGATACAACAAAGATCTGATATGGTCTGGGATTAATATTAAGTACATATTAGTTAATTAATGGCTGCAATATGAACTAGCTCGAGCTGGAGACCTCCATACACAACTAAATACAAACCCAAAACAATGTTATCTCTTTGGTCTGTTTTTGTTCAAAACTTGTTTTGCAAAGAAAAAGCAAAATAATCTAGAATAATAGAGAATAGTCGTTCAAGAAGTTTGTTTTGTGTGTGTGTGTTGCAGGGAGAGTTGGTACATTAGCAATAGTACCAGCGTATCATTTATTTTTACCTGGATGAATTATTTTATTTTCCCGAAATGTTGTAACAATTCTAAAGACAAATATATTGGTAAGATGTGTAAAACCACTGACGAAAGTTGTATTTTAATATTGCTTACAGAAGTGAAGCTTTCAAACAGAATTTCTTTTCAGTCCAGTGGCTTTCATGTAGTCCGTATATGACTGTAAGAAAAGCATCAGTAGTACACCATGTTTCCATGTGATCCTAGTTAAACACTGCATATAATTTAGCTGTGTTGAGCTTTATGTAGTAGCCTGCATGTCGTTCTCAATCTGAAACTATGGTGAGAATCACCAAACCCTTTAACCGTAGTTTCTTCCAATGTGTTTGCTTTTGTTTGAATTTCTCGGTGAACTGTGCTTATATATGTTTCAGGCACAATGTCACATTCATTCAACTGTGTGTGTCTTAGTTTTCTTAGTATCTTTTTTTAATCTAATTAGTCCTTTTCTTTATTTTTTCATGTTATCTTTCAGGCTGTTTTTGTCTATTATAGAACTATTTTTGCAGAAGTCAGTTATGCTGTATTCTATAAAGTAAAAACTGCTGTATTTTTTGTTGTGTGTATCATTGCTTATTTGGGTGGGTGCCTGGGATACAAATTAGAGATTTGTAGCATTTATCATATCTTCCCTGTTTTAAACTCTTCCCCATTATACAATAATGCGTGGTGTTCATTCTAGAATTTACTAATCTTTAGTTAACTTTAGTAATTTCATATACATTAGATATACAGGTATATCTAATGTAGTATAAACTATGTGTACTAGCAAAATAGGGAGTTTTGTGTTTTTAATCATATTTATTTGAGGTGGTAACATTTGTTTTAGGTGGATCATTCCCATTTATCATGTATAATAGCATATGGGTAGTGAAGGAAAATAGTGATTATTGATGATTGTGATTATTATTTCAGTGTTCAACTGAAAGTCCTAATAATGAAAACATGCTCCAGCAGACTGTTGCTCAAAGCCCATACATTGTGCTAACAAAATAACATGTACATGTATTTAGAATTGTATATATTTAGAAAATAGAGAAAAATCTATTAAAAAAACAAAACAACGTGACACTCTTTATAAACATGTGCCATCAACCAATCCACAGCGAGCCTGTTATAAATAAATGACTACGTTTATATTTTGACCAATGAGCGCAGCGACAGGGGGAAAAACCTCTTACGTGACGTTGTCCTAAACGCGTTTTTTTTTTCTGCCGCGTTTACTGCGTGTCCCGCCCTACTGTGCTGTGATTGGCTAGTACTCGTTTCCTCGACGCGTCCTTGCGATTGGACGCTAGCTGGGCTTTCAACCAGAAAGCCCTTTCAGCCAGAAATCATAAACCCGAACTGCTGGGTGAAAATCCTGTGTTTGACTCATCCACCCCAACTTCCTCCCTACATTTACTTCGTCGCTATACTATATCACCTGACGTCCTAAATCGAATCAAAAGGGACGCGTCGAGGTGACGAGTACTAGCCAATCACAGCAGGCGTCGAGGTAAAGAAGTACTAGCCAATCACCGCACAGCAGGGCGGGACTTGTAGTGCGCGAGGCAGGAAAAATTATAATGTGACCCAAACATGATCACGCTCACTGCTGCCCGGGGCTGACAGCTGGCCGAGTTTGTTGGACTTGTTTGTGTGTGTTTTCGATTTTACTCCGTTTATCGATTGGGCTCGCTTCTGCCGTTGTACCGCCACGATGGACTGAGGAATAATAATGGTGGTGAACGCAGTGCATTGGTTTCGGAAAGGGCTGCGTTTGCACGATAATCCGTCCCTGCAGGAGGCCCTTAACGGAGCGGACGCTGTGTGTTGTGTTTATATTCTGGACCCGTGGTTCGCTGGCTCCGCTAACCTCGGACTCGGAGTTAACCGATGGAGGTCTGTACTTTTGAATACATCTTCACACCCTTCACACCCACAGCTGCTGGCCAACTCGAGTTGGCCACTGTCGACTGAGATTTATTTGAATCAGTCCGTGTAGTCTAGATGTGTTCGCCGTTGAGTCCAACTACAGGCCTCACACCGCCGGAGCAGCTTGCTAACTTATCTTAGTTAACTACATACGGCATCGCTATGTTTTGTATGTATATTATATATATATAACGACATTGAAAGCAATGTTGTATATAACAAATGTTAAGGTAATTATGAATTGTTGATCACCGATGACCATCTAGTAATATATTATCATGCAGCTAGTTGCAGCTATTAATATGTATACACGATCACGAACAAATTATGCACATTATGTGCGTGACATCGTGTAGTTCTCTATGACAAAATACAATACACATTCAAATTCGTAGAAGTCTAACATTGGCAAACATTTCCAATTGGGATAGATGGCATCTATGCCAGTATATATGTATATTGCTATGTATATTTCTTTAGGTTTCTGTTGGAGTCTTTGGAGGACTTGGATAACAGCCTGAGGAAACTCAACTCCAGGTTGTTTGTGGTTAGAGGACAGCCCACGGATGTCTTCCCAAGGCTTTTCAAGGTTTGTCAACAAATGACGAATTAATAAGCGGCCATGCATGATGTTGTCTTGTTTATAATGGGTTCATAATTGTGAAAAGACGGCATTATGTGAATTGTCAAACTTAAATATCACATCTGTGATTAATGAGTAGAATATGTTATCTATCACTGTATTCTAAAACAGCCACTCCCTTATCAAGCAACTCCTGTTTCCTTTCCTTATAAGTCACCTAATAAATCCCTGTCTCTATCTGTGTGCTCTGTCTGTATATGTCTGTAAGGAGTGGAATGTCACTCGTCTGACATTTGAATATGACCCAGAGCCTTTTGGGAAAGAGCGAGATGGTGCCATCATCAAGGTTGCCCATGAGTTGGGCGTTGAGACCATTGTCAGAAACTCGCACACCCTCTACAACCTTGATAGGTTTGTATGACTCACTCGCATCTTATGCAACTGTTGGAGCCCACTACAAAACAGACATGTACCGGGAGTGCATATCAAATGTCCCCTACCCCCACCAAGCATACACGTCTTTCCCATGCATATACATAATATGTAAAGGTATTATTGGTAAGAAGTACAAGCACTACATTCTGCCTTCATGTATTGTATTTGAATAGGATCCTACTAATAAATAGCTTATAGCATTAGGCCATGCGTGGATTTGCATTAGGTAATACGTGCTTACATTCAAATACTTTAATGGGGTTTAGGAAAATCAAATGATCAAATCAAGTTACACCGTTGCCCTTAAGTGAAAGTGTTATGACCAGAAGTACTTTATTTTTGTTGTACCTGAGCACCAATTACTGTTTAGTAGTGGGGCAGTTGGCTGAAGTTGAACCACACTAGTCTAGCGGCTGTCCCACATAGGAGAGCGTTTATACAAAGTATACATTCGGAGATATTTGTGTGTGTTTCACAGGATTATAGAGATGAACAACAACAATCCTCCACTTACCTTCAAGCGTTTTCAGACCATCGTCAACAGACTAGATTTGCCCAAAAGGCCTCTTCCGTCTGTCACCCCGCAGCAAATGGAGAGATGCAAAACCCGTATATCTAAAGATCATGATCAACATTACAGTGTACCCACACTGGAAGAGCTGGGTAAGAAGGCAGCTCCTAATGTCATAAAATAAGCCTTTTCTGATACAAACATATTACCATTTACCACTTATGTCTTTTCTTGTCGTCTCAAGTTAAAGTGAATGCGTCACGTTGTCTTTGTACGCGTGTGTTTGCCAATGCAAGGTTTCAAAACGGAAGGTTTACCCCCTGCTGTTTGGAAAGGGGGAGAGTCTGAGGCGTTGGAGAGACTCAACAAACACTTGGACAGGAAGGTAAATAAACGCAATAAAGACCGGCTTTCCTTAAAATCAGGTTTCTCCTGTGGTTAATGTCTTTTGGAATCCTACCAGAGACCGCGGAGATGTTTGTTGTAGGCCGTACTTCTCCAAAGCACTGGTTTAGTATTCTAGCAGCACTGCCATTTGACTTATGTGATTTTGAGTTATGTGTTGTCGTGCTATATTTGCTGCTGAATTATGAGGTGGATGGTATTTTTCATAATGGTACACATTTGGGCCCCATCGTCTAAACGTGAGTTGTATTATTACACAATTTGGCAGTGTGGTGCCTTGGCTAGTGTGAGTTCTTGTGACATTCCTACCCGCTGACATTGTGAAATGCATTGAATGTACTCTGACCAATTCTGTCCTCTTTCTCTGCAGGCATGGGTGGCAAACTTTGAGCACCCTCGGGGCATCTGCTCTTTATTTGCCAGTCCGGCTGGCCTGAGTCCCTTCCTGCGCTTTGGCTGTTTGTCCTGCCGGGTTTTCTACTACAACCTGAGGGAACTGTACATGAAGGTAAAAAGAAAAGCTAAGGACAACAATCTCGCACGTGCACACCTCCAGGTGGTATCTAGGTGATCCCCCATGCTGTGCTCGGGCGTTCTATTTCTTCACTCTCATAAATCAGTGTCAGTTTGAACAGATTGTATGTTAACCGTGAGAATCTCTCTCTCTCTCTCTCTCTCTCTCTCTGTCTGTCCCCCTCTCTCTGTCTGTCCCCCTCTCTCTCTGTCCCTCTCTTTGTCTCTCTGTCTCTGTCTGTGTCTCACAGCTACGTAAGCGGTGCAGTCCCCCTTTATCACTGTTTGGACAGCTACTGTGGAGGGAGTTCTTCTATACAGCGGCCACCAACAACCCAAGCTTTGACCGCATGGAAGGGAATCCCATCTGTGTCCAGGTTTGGAAACCCTTGCTGTCAGGGCTTGATCATCAATTATTCCTTTTTCATTTTTATGAAGTACCCATAAACATCAGAAGCGCAGCACTCTGTCCATTTAATAATGTATTTGTATATCTGTATATCAATTTCAATATTTAACTATAATTCGAGGAGTCTCTGTATGTTTGTATGTTGTCAAATGTCCCAGAAGTCTCCCGGGAATAACCAGGTCCCAAATAGCTATCTGTTAGCAACGACAGCAGCCCGTTGATTATCTCATGTTCGCTATTAATTTGAACGGACCCAAGGAAGTGCAGTGTCTAGTGTGAAGTTTGGGGTTTGGGTGAGCGGTTCTTGAGAAAGCTGCAAGGAGCGATACCGGAGGCCAAGCGATCGGCCCGTTTTGAGCAGGCACTGCACTAGTCTGTTTAAAATATAACCCAAGGTGAAGTAATTCATGGCTTCATTGCTGCTCACAATTCAGCGATTTATTCAGCGATCATCCCCCCCTCCCCACCCCAGATACCTTGGGATCAGAACCCAGAAGCCCTGGCTAAATGGGCCGAAGGGCGGACGGGCTTCCCCTGGATCGATGCCATCATGACCCAGTTACGGCAAGAGGGCTGGATCCATCACCTGGCCAGGCACGCCGTGGCCTGCTTCCTCACCCGGGGAGACCTCTGGATCAGCTGGGAGAGCGGAATGAAGGTACATTGTCGTTAGATGTTCACGCTGTGAGACTCTGGAGTCTGACTGACTGACTGACTGACTATAGCATGGTACTATAATAAACGAATCTGTTGTTGTTTTGCTGTCTTTGTGTCGACGCAGGTGTTCGAGGAGCTACTTCTGGACGCTGACTGGAGTGTGAACGCTGGCAGCTGGATGTGGCTCTCATGCAGCGCCTTCTTCCAGCAGTTCTTCCACTGCTACTGTCCTGTAGGGTTTGGGCGTCGGACCGATCCATCAGGAGATTATATCAGGTTACGCTCATGCC
>OMKP01083511.1:0-11327 GCA_900302375.1 Bathygadus melanobranchus | reverse complement strand
AGGCTAGTACAGTGCTATATAAATGGAGTCTATATGCTGTCTTCTTGAAAACTATGAGGGGAAAAAAGGCAATGTGGTTCCTCCTCAAGATCCTCACGTGTGACAGCCAGAGGAGGGTGCTGCTGGCCCCAGGCATCTCTGGCTCCTAGAGTCACCCAGAAGAACCTGGGGCTATGCCCGCATCATTAAAGCTCTCTTGAAAAGGACACGGCTGGTGTGGCTCTGTGTTGTTCTGCAGCCAGGTGAGTTTGGATGTGAGGAGGGTAGTGTTCATTCACACGGATAGTCTTGGAATTGGAAAGGAAGGAATAAAAGATGACAGGATTAATAATGAAGATGGATTCTACTGACCAAATAAGGATAGTGTAGTGGGGTTAGGGTGTTCAACTCCCGGCCGATAGGCACTGGGTTCAATCCCCAATGTCCCCAACCTAAAGGTGCTATGGGTAAGATTTGAGAGCTATTATTTGAGTGTAGTTTGTTGAAAATGCTATCCGTCAGCTATTAGTAAGCGAAATGCACTGTGAGAATATCCGTTTAGAGTTGACAGTGCCTGCCAATGAGCCAATTTAGATTTTAAACTGCTTGCGGTTGTGACCAATCAGGGCATCTTTTTGTGATTGGTTTGGGGAATTCATCTGTCAATCACAGGTGTGTAAAATGCATTATTTTTCCTGCTCTTTTCTGCTCTCTCTCTCTCTCTCTCTCTTTACAACTCTTGAATCTTACAGCAGCTTCAAGTGTCAGCCTCGTTGGGCAAGATGCAGTAACCCCTACCTGCTCCTTAATGAACTGTATCCAAATTCACTGTAACTCCCTTTGGATAAAAGCATCTGCTAAATGACTGAACTTTAAATACGATTAGGGACAACAATAGAAGTTTGTTTGGACTGGTGTGCAGGAAGGGAACACTTTTGACAGTTTTATTGGATATGTCAGCAATAAATATAACAGCCAACCAAATTCCTCTGGTCGTGTCCCTGAGATCCATCACAACAATCCCCGCATGCATAACAACAATGTGTCAAGAAGAACAAACGCTCCCCAAAACGTGAAGCGCAGAGTTTAATCTTACTTAAATGTCGAGAGACATTTCCTGCAGCCAAAGAGAGAAGAAAGAAGAGAAAGTATTAGGTTATGATGAAGCAGTGTTGTCACTGTTATCATCGCAGTTTGGCCCGGAGGCTGATCTCCTTAATATCTTTTCTCTAAGCCCCAGCAGACCCGGACTCCTCTCTCCAAGCCCCACTCCTCGGAGACCAAGTTAAGAACAAACTCAATTCACTGAGAATTTCTCACAGTTATCTTATTTTTTTTGCCTCTCCCCAAAATTAAATTGCATGAGTGATCGCCGGGCTCTAGTAGCACACATTTGAGTATGTGTTATGTATATTTAGTATGTTTACATTAAAAAAGGCCCCTGTATCTATTCGTTATTTACTGGCAAACATTAACATATATAACTAACACTATCCATCTTCTCTGTAGAACATAAAAGCATAGAGTACAGATTAATGGTCTGGAATATTATGAAAGGCCCTCCCCAAGCACAATTAGAGAACATACACACACACACACTCCCTCACAAATACTCACTCTCTCTCTCTCACACACACACACTTCCACTCTCTCTCTCTCTTTCTCTCTCTCTCTCTCTCTCTCTCTCTCACACACACACACACACATTTCCCAGAGCAGTGCACCCTCTAGTGGCAAGTAAACACTCCCTCTGTAACATGACAGATCACGTGAGAACAGGTACTAAACATCCACACAAGCAGAGAACAGGCCGGTCAACGTGTTTTTAATCTTTAGTTCATTGCCGGTCTGGGTGATTAAAACATCGTAAACGTCTCCCCTGGCTCCACTAAAACAAGCTAATATAACAAGCAATATAATTTGTATCATATTATACCAATATAATATTACTTTGTTGGTTTAGAATCACACACGGACACAATGGTCTCTAACCGAGTGGGGAGGGCAGGGTTAGGGTCATCATGATTACATCACAGTTTGGAGGCTTCTAATCCATCCTGGCTCTGGTGATGCCCAGATTACCTCATAATTCTCCAAATCCCAGACGGGCAGATGGACAGACAGAAGGACAGAAGAACACGACCTTGGACCATGTTACCTAAATGACTCATTCAAAACAACACATGCAAAGGCCTACTGATGTCCACACACTCGCGCAGGCACGCGCGCACACGCGCACACACACGCACCGACGATCATCATCATCGCGCGGCATTTCAGCAGCCTTCACACTCGAGGTACGGCCAAACAACACAATCTCGTTTAAAAAAAAAAAAAGAGCCGACAAATAGTCCCATCAGCGAGTGGGCTTTGAAGTTCCTCTGAGTGGCAAGCGAGTTAAAGTGCGCCGGCGAACAAGATGAAAGCCAAAGCAAAATGTCTGCGAGCGGCGCTCTGTCGGGGCTCGTGACGCACGGCCGCTGACGGATGCCCCACCGCCGTCATTTCATCACAGAGCGCTTCGAAAAACAAATAGAAAAGAACCACAACTTCACGTCGCGGAGCAGAACACCTCGGGGCGGACGAAACAGACGAAAACAAAGCACGTCGCGTTAATTACTTTCATTTAGGAGAGAAGTCGGGACTACCGTTGGAGTGAAGCGTGGTTATTATTGTTGCCCTGCGGCGTTTGACACATGTTTTGGAAGCTCTTACGGAGTTGACGATTATTATTTTGAACGTGGTAGTGGAGACTCACTGTTGGCTCAGTCAATACCGTTGTTACTACAAGAGGGTGAAGAGGCAATAGAAAGACAATGAAAAGGCAATAGAAGGACCACAGTGTCCTTTAGTATGTGCGGTCAAACACTCAGGGAAGGTCCTACAGTGCAAACAAACCCGCAAACCAACACACCGCCTGTCCATCCCTCTTCTAAAAATACCCCTCACCCTGGAGTCATCCTCAGTGGACCAGAGAGGTAAGGGCAGGGACATCAAACAAGTCCTGGCTCTCTCTCTCTCTCTCACACACACACAGGCACACACGCACACTCATTTACACCTATGAGCAATTCAACCCAACCAATATGACCTTACAAAGTTTGATATGTAACCGACATATGTCACGGTCAGAGATTACACCCATGCACACTGCATGAACTGCATATATCCAGACAATGTTACCTCTTGATTCTTAAAGGTGCTATATGTAATGAATACTGGTTTCTCTGACAACAATGATGCAACAATGATACAACAATGACACAGCCAGTGTTGTTCTTCTTAGAAATTTGCATTATGGGTCAGAACGTCTGTTTTTGTTTTGGTTTGTGTGATTCACTATTCTCCGAGTACAATGAAATTAATTGGATCAAGTGAGATTATAAATAGATTCTTCCCAAAAATATGTGTATATATATATATATAAGATAAGATAGAACTTTATTAATCCTGAAGGATATATATGTATATAGTTACGGGTTAAACATACTACTAACGTTCGTGGTTATATAGGTTATATCTGTGTGACCGTAAACACAGCCAGCCATGCATCTAGCTAACATCTAGCCAACTCCTCCAATATTGGACTGCATGTTAAGCATTCCGTGGCATTGTTACATACAGCACCTTTAACCTTTTCGAGTTTAAACAGCAACAAAGGCAAACTTGGTGTGCAAAGGCAACATCAGGGTAAACAAAACCTGAAGCCACCGGCAGCAACTGCACAACCACATCCCCCCGGAAACAAGCTCATCAATTAGGGAACACATTTAGTTCAGTTCAATTCGGGGTTTTTTTCAAATTTCAATTTCAAGTCCCGTGTAACACAAGCACCGGGCCAGCTGATTCCATTCATTAGCTGTACCTCTGGGCTTGGCTAATTAGCAAATCCAGATGGTTGCTCCGACAAATTAGGCGAGGACTTCAAACTCCTCAAACTGAAAATGAAAGTTCCACCTCTGACATTGTGTATGCTGGTTCCTCTTCCCGTACACATGCATGAACTGAGGTAGAGAAACGGGTGCAGTTTGATCTGTATTTCACACAACTTTAATGTATTTCCTAAGGAGGAGCGGCAAATCTTTTAGATCGGGCCTCAACAACAACTCCTAAGCTACTCAGGCACAGGTAGGACGAACGGTTCTTCATTTTTTCTTTAACATCAACACCCATCGGGGGACACGCTAGTTGATGGGAAGTTGATGGGATGCACTTTTGCAACGGCAAGCCGTGTTCCAGGGGAGGCATTTGCGTTTTTTAATGCTGACAGAATCAATTCATCTGGAGCAGGTATTCTCAGTGCAGGGGGCATCTCTGGAATACATTTCAAACAGCAGGGCGATGCGCTTGGCTCCGTGTTCACAGAACCCGTCTGCTCTTACCTCCTCCCACGTCTTCCTGGTAGCCTCTGGCGAATGACAAACACACAGAATGACTTGCTTATTAACTTTACGTACCTACTTATGAAGGCGCTTAAAACGCTATCACGTGTGTTATGTGTGTGTGTGTGTGTGTGTGTGTGTCCGTGCACTGACACCACATCAGCGATCAAACGGCGTGGCCCAGCAACCCTGCCGCCACACAGAGAGGGAGATCACACACACACATCTATTCATCACTGTATCTTATCTCTCTATCTATCTATCTATCGCTCCATCTATCTATCCATTCTTCAGTCGTACCTACCTGGCAGCCTTTCACCAGCCCCCCTCTGTCTCTTTCCATCCCTCCATCCATCTACAAAATACAACTTTTCTAGGTTTAGGGTTTGTACACGAACACTTGGGATGCTGTGTGCTGCAGGACTGCGCATGCAGTGTGTGTGTGAGCAGCTATGGGAACACGTTGGCTTCATTTGTACATAGCAGTGACAGGGCCCTGACACCGGGACTCAGAGAAGATGGACTTGCAGTAATGAACCAGAGGTGTTTGCCAACACACCTTTCACAAGGTAACGAGCTGTCCAAAAGACACGCGCGCGCGCGCGCGCACACACACACACACACACACACACACACACGCACACGCGCACCCAAGGGAGCAAGGCATTAAACTTTAAACACAGAGGCTGCTTAAATATTTCAGTGATCCATTGGGTGGTGGATTAACCTTTGAGTTAATGTTCACCGGTGGGCTTCCTACCCCTTGCTCAGCCTAGTGTAGTCACCTCCCCATTCCACTAGCTACATCTCTCTCTCGCTCTCCCTCTCTCTGTCACTCTCTCTTAAGATGTTCATCTTTTATGAAGGGATGATCCTGCTTATATCCCTGCATCATGCCGAGGATGAACTTTAATACTTTGTATTCTTTATTAGGTTTTCCTGGAAATGCCGTACGGAGGCCCATCACCAGAGCTAAAATGATGTGAAAAGTTACTTAACGAAAACATCACATGTCAGAAATCTCTTAGCTCAGTAGCATAGCAGTAGCATACATTTCCACAACTGCCGCACTCTGACAGAGTATGATCTCATGTCATAAATGAGACATCTGCAGTCGTACACACACACACACGGGACACCAAGGTACATGAGGACAGTCATGGCACAGCGGCATCCGACAGAATCGTTTCTCAACAGTTAACAGGTTTTAAATTGAACAATATTCTTGAACGCAACCCCTTTCACGTGAACTAACTCGTTAATAAATGACTCTGGGCGGCACTAGCTCAGGAGGTAGAGATGGTTGTCTGGCAACCGGAAGGTTGCTGGTTCGATCCCTGGCTCCCCCTTGCGAGGTGTCCCTGAGCAAGTCACCTAACCCTAACTGCTCCTGACGAGCTGGTTGTTGCCTGGCATGGTTGACACCACCGTCGGTGTATGAATGGGTGAATGTGAAGCAATGTACAGCACTAAAAAAGCGCTATATAAATAATCAATTTAATCCATTTACCATTTACTCTGATGTGGCTATACTAACTAGCGTAATTTGAAACAATCGCTCGCGATTTCACAACTCGACTAGGATGACAAACGTAACGCTGGTCATATGATCCAACACAATGTGAAAAGCTGTCCTTTGTTGTGATCAGTGGTGACAGACGGACGTGGCAGCATGTGATTGGAGGTGCGGGCGTAGCTTCCTAGCAGGTGAAGCGAGGTGCGATGGGTCATTCGTACGGTTCCCCGCATCCGCTGGTTTATCACTGCGTCCTGATGCGCTGTCTGGCCTGTGAAACGGGCGCCAGGGGGTTGAAGGAACGATCAAGAGATCCCATCGCACAATGCCTCTCTCTTTCTTTCTCCTTGTTTTATCACCGCACCTCTCTTCCTTTCTGTTTCTCTACCTCCCTCTCTTTTATCTCCCTTTCTTTATATATATATAAAACTCTGCTTCTTTCCCTTCACTGTCATACCTCTGTCCATCCGTCCTTCCATCTCTCACTCGCATTTAATGGACTGCATTTATATAGCGCTTTTATCCAAAGCGCTTTACATTGCCTCACATTCACCCATTCATACACCGACGGCGGTGTCAACCATGCAAGGTAACAACCAGCTCGTCGAGAGCAGTTGGGGTTAGGTGTCTTGCTCAGGGACACCTCGACAATTAGCTAGGCAGAGCTGGGGATCGAACCAGCAACCTTTCGGTTGCCAGACAACCACCTCTACCTCCTGAGCTACTGCTGCCCTCAACTGTTTCTCATTCCCAACACAATGTGTGTGCTGTGTGTTTTAGTCATTCCTAAAGGGAGCGGGTTATCTCATTCTGTCAGTTATGTTAATAAATGTCCAGAAAGTGATTAGTATTTCAAAGGGGTCTCTACCTGTCTGTATCGGATTAAACACGCTGTTCTGAAGACATTCATTGAAACCATGCAGCCACCCCCAGTGAAACATAGTCTGCATGCTTACAGAGTTTGTGTTTTAGTAATAGATTCTGCCGACGTCTGATTCTGACGTGCACATTTTACTGCTGGTGACAATCTTTTCCAAGACCTTTTAAAATCAATTACCTGGCATGCCAGAGTGAGGAATCCATAACAGAATGATAAACACCTCTATCCAACCGTCGTGATAGCCATGAAGATATCCCAAAGGTAACAGAATGCACGGCGGCATTCACAGCATAAACAACGGCTCGTTTTTGCATCTCTAAATCGCAGGCAATTTCAAGCCGGTTTGCGTCAAACCAGCTTTGCGATTTGGCTTCCATTGTGGCTTTCCAGCCCAATGGGTTATTATAATTATACTTACTCTCAAATTAATTGGTCAAATGCATTTCAATTTATTTTGTTTTGTTGTTGTTGTTTTTATTGCTGTTTTGGCATTTTCCCAGAATATTATAATCACATGGGATTGTTTTAGGTGCTCTTGCGGGGGAAAAAACACACACAGCAGGGAAATGGCAATGTTTGCCAGCACTCTTGTTTAGTTTGGTTAAAATAATCTCTTACACAAGAAAACTGAACGGCCAACACAAGATTAAACACATTCAAGAGAGAGTGAGACGAGACCGATTTCAAAGAATAAATACATAAAAAATCCTTCCTTCGACCGTTTCTAAAAATAGCTCCAGTGGTTAGACTCTGACGTCCTCAGAGCTATGCCTACGCTGGTGTGTGTGTGTGAGTGTGTGTGTGTGTACCACTCTACGTCGCACACCACCACCCCCATCCCCCACCCCCATCCCTGCACAGAGCCGGCGCCAGCCTCTAGGTGTGGCTTCACCTGCTGATAACGCACGTACGCATGCATGCACACATCCAACCTGCATTCAACGCGCTCACCCACAAACTACAGATTCGAACTGGCTTCTACATAGCTTTTTGCTTCTGTCTTTCTACATATCCATTAGCATGTCGATAGGAAGTCTACGAATCTATTGCTGATATGGTGGCTTCCATACATTCAGAAAAAACAAGCAAACACTAATGTGGTTGACATGCTGCACGAAGACAAAGAATATGTGATTGTTGTTGGAGATGAACGTCACTTCAGGCTCTCGATACATATCAAACCGTTCCACCAGTCATTTGTTTTCATTTTTTACATTTTTTTCACTCAAACGACATAATTTACATAAATTGTACTCACAAGTGGTGGCAGAGTCTTTGAGTCATGGTAGAGCTGACCGTTTTCTTTCTCTGCCTCTCTCTCTATCTGTTCTGTCTATCGGTCTCTCTCTCTCTTTCCATCCCTGATCTGTCTGTCTGTCTCTCTCTGTCTGATCTGTCTGTCTGTCTCTCTCTCTCTCTCATCTGTCCAGACAGAGAGTAGGACACCCCAGTATTGATTATGACACACTCAAACAACCCCTGGTCATCCTCTCCCCTTCTCTCCTCTCTCTCTATTGCTCTCTACCCCCCATCTCTCTCTCTATCTATCTATCCCCCTCTCTCTATTCATCTCTATCTTCCCTATCTCCATCTCTCTCCATTAATCTTTCCCTCCATCCCCTAATCACCCTTCACCCCTTTCTGTCTCTCTCTCATCCCTCCATCCCTACCTCTCCTTCCCTAGTCCTCTCCCTCTCCATCCTTCCCTCTCACGTCACACTACTAATTTCATGCTTCGTCACAGATAAGGGTGTAAAGCAGTCTGGTGAGGTTCTCTCTCTCTCTCTCTATCTCTCTCTCTCTCTCTCTATCTCTCTCTCTCCTTTTCTCATATGTTAGCTTAGTGTCAACACAACAGCTGTCGAGGGGGTGATGTCGCTGTAGATTTGGATGCAAAATAAACAATAAACTATGACATATGCTGTTGAATAAGTAAATAATATGAGGATAATTCCATGGTGTCTCTTTTAAATTGTTATCCCTGTGAAACCTGACACGTTTTTGATCTGGAAGAATGATCATATCGTGTTTAGATGAATGTACTTCTGAAAGCTAAATAAAAAGGAAATTCAGCATATTTGCCTCAAGGCTAATGTGACAAAAAAAGAATGCTTATTTTAAAACAAACAGCTTGTTCCAACCCTGTCTTTACGAAGCCTAAGTATGAAGCATTTTACGACAATTCAAACAACATTTTTAATATTACTTACTTGCTCTATTGACCTGGCAACCAGGAATACTTGTAACTTGTTCTGTTCTAATTGCACTCTACCTACAGCGATATATTGTTGTCTCCCTCTTTCGACAAATGTGTTACTTTTTTGTAAGTCGCTTTGGATAAAAGCGTCTGCCAAATGCTCTAAATGTAAATGTAAATGTAAATGTAAACGTAAATATTACCTTTTTTATTACAGGAGTGGTTATTTTCAAAGAATGTTACTGTTGAATTCAAATGGACGAACGTGACCACTTTGTAAGAAAATAAGAGAGAGGTAGAGACACATCTAGAGAAATAGAGGGAGGGAGAGAGAGACAGACCAATAGAGAAGTAGAGAGAAAGACAGATCAGAGAGACAGATAGAGAGAGTGATGCCGGGAGGTAACTATGGAAACCTCAAGCCGTGAAAGTGTACACACATCGTGCGCACCGCAGTGAGCGAAAAAGCCAAAATAACATAAACACATCAATAAATAAAAACACATCTGGTCACCCCAGGATTGCTGGACATCACTAGGACCGCCAAACTAAAAGTACGGACCGAATTACACATAGTTACACATGTGTCTGCGTGTACGTACGTGTGCGCGCGTGTATGTGAGATGAATTAGCTCTACCGGTCTCTGCGAGGTCTACATGAAGCGACAAGGCAACGGGGAGCGAGTGCTTTCCACATGGTGAAAAAGGTTCTGGGTTTGAAGCCCAGCATAGGCATCCCAGTGAGCGCATTAACTAACCCCTACCCGCTCCTTAATTCCATGTATCTGCTCCCTGGTTTGCAGACAGAGGTGTGCAAGCGAGCGTAGAGCACATTCTGTGGAACCCTTGCTGCTGCTGTTGTCAGCGTTAGCAGCTGCGGAGCGTGGACACTGACAGGCCATCAGATACGCTGGCTGAGCCCCGGCCAACTCCCCGCTATAAGCTCCGCTAAGATTTATACCCCAGTCTCACTGGAGATACCACATAGAGGCGAGAGAGGGGAGGAGCCAGCTTGCAGCAGGAGCAGGGAGGGAGGAGGTGTGTGTGTGTGAGTGTGTGTGCGTATACATGCACGTGTGTGTGTGTGAAATGCATATACTTGTGTGTTTCTTGACAGTAAGGACCAGTGATCAGCAGGTAACAGGGATGTGCGGTGTGCGTGCATGTCACTGTGAGCCCGATGTCCTTTGTGTGATGCGTACCACAGACATGACGACAAGACAAGAGGTTCTGGAAGCGTGTTGGCCCACCAATCTCAGGGACCTTTACAGCTGTCGCTATGACAATGGTGTCTCTCTCTCTCTCTCTCTCTCTCCATTCCCTCTCTCACCCTGTGTGTGTGTGTGTGTGTGGGTGTCAAGGGGCTTATTGACATTCAGAATCTACTTAGATATGGACTCAAACTCCAATACACACACGCACGCGCACACACACACTATTTTATTAGTAGCGATATCATCATATTAAATAACAGAAATCTACAATATCAATGAAGGTCATATTGGTTGCAGCAGGAATATATATTTTGTAAGCCAATGACTAAATAAAAAGGGATTTTGAGAAGCATATTTGATAGGAAAACCCAGATCAAATAAAGTGCATTTTGACTGTCGGGAATTCAGAGGGATAGATGTACCCTCTATCTATGTATATATCCTCTATCAGTGTGTATCAGTGTAGCATATAGCTACAGTGATAAAGTATATGCGGTGTTTTGGATGTTGTTGTGTGGGGGAGGATCTGCATTATTCCAACAAACACATCCAGGACACCTCCATAAAAGCCGTACCGGGCCGCTACACCCAGGGAGACAGAGGATTAGGAGGGAGTTGGGCAAAAGGAACGCGGGAGGGAGAGAGAGAGAGAGAGAGAGAGAGAGAGAGAGAGAGAGAGAAAGCAAAAGAGAGAGAGAAGGGGAGAGGGATGACAGCGAGATAGTAGAGAGAGAGAGAGAGAGAGCAAAAGAGAGAGAGAGGGAGAGGCAGAGAGATTAGAAAAATATCAGCATTTGTCCCTTTTGTTTTCAATCATCGTTCTTAGTTGCTGGTGGCAAAGAAACACTTGAACACGTAGAGGGCTGACGCGTGTGGAGTCGCTGTCTGTCTCTCTTGGACCACACTGGTTAGTTGGTAGTTAATAGCAATGTGGACTAATGTCTTCTATTTCCCTCTATCTGTGGTCGTGACAGCAACTGTAAACAATGGTGTGTGTGAGTGTGTGTGTGTGTGTGTGTGTGTGTGTGTGTGTGTGTGTGTGTGTGTGTGTGTGTGTGTGTGAGTGTGTGTGTGTGTGTGTGAGGGAGAACGATAGTATTGGAGAGAGGAGGCTGTGTCTGCGCACATGAGAGTTAAACCAAATAAATAAATAATTAAA
>OMKP01083506.1:0-12115 GCA_900302375.1 Bathygadus melanobranchus | reverse complement strand
TAATAATAATAATAATAATAATAATAATAATAATACATTTCAAGAAAATTGCTTACATGTATTAATCAAGGACCATCCTGAACAACCGTATCTCTAATTTATTCCTAACATATGTGAGAAATAGTTGCTGTTGATATATTGAAATGAATACATGGTGTGTGTGTGTGTGTGTCACTGCTGAAAGCAGGGTCAGGTCAAGGTGCTGCATCACACGTTGTGCTGCTAGTGCAGTTTGTTGTTCAATGACCTCTTGCCCCGCCTGTGTAGGTGAAGGCGGGACCTACAAACTTGACAAGTACGGGGACAGGGACGTGACGTTCTCTATCATTTACACCACCAAAGACAATAAGGTATATCTTATCACGTTAACTATGGCCACTGGCAGACCCGTGATTAGTTTAATGAGCTACACCTGTTTTGAGAGATGTTTACGTCTTCCGTTTTAAAAGTATGTTGTCATGTGACTTTTTTTCTTTCTTTTTTTTTCAGTACGAAACTTTATTCACATTCAACACGGAGGACAACGTCACCACACTGGAAACTTCAAACCCCTCTTTTATCTGGGGGAATAAATTACCATATGCTACTCCATACCAGGGTATGTGTACGCACACGCACACACACACACACACACACACACACACACACACACACACACACACACACACACACACACACACACACACACACACACTCTTTGAAGGAACGCCAAAGGAGGAAGTGTTTCGCTGCATGCAAAGGTTTGGATACAGTATGTTTTGAACCTACTTGGCAGTTCTCCTCTATTCTCTCCTTTTTGGTAGATTTGGGTATTGTGACAACTCCATTCTGAAAGGGAAATAAAATGTCTTTAAAATGTACCAGAAAATAATGGGGGAAACTGTATATATGAAAACAAGACCATGTGGAAACCTTAGTATAAGGCTGGATGACCAATGGTGTAACTTTTTCAGTCGGTCAGTCAGTCAGCCAGTCAGTCAGTCAGTCACAGACTTTCCAGGTTGTAGGGCTAGTCAGTCCAGCCAAAAATGCGGTATGCTTTTGAATCAACATCTACCTGTATGCTCCAGCGAATGCAGATCTGAGCAGGTGTGCGTCCATACTTTTCGGCCAGTTTGAGGACAGTTGGGTCACCCAGAGTTTGTCCCTTGGCCAGGGGGCAGTACCCTTGAAACACGATGCCCATCTCACGGCAGTACTCCATCAGCTGCTTGGGCTGCTGGTACACATGGTACTCCACCTGGTAGGAGACACACGGACACACGGACACACACACACACACACACACACACACACACACACACACACACACACAGTTTAAGAACAAGGTGTACTTCACCTTCAAATAGTATGTGCAGGAAATCGCAAGACGCTTTGGATTAGCATATATGATGATGCGTACTTGGTTAACATGTGGTATGATTCTACAGTCTTCCTTGAGCTGTTCTAGGTGGTGGATCAAGAAGTTGCTGACTCCAATAGCACGGCACACGCCTACAGAGAGGAATGTGGTGTTAATTAACGTGACTTTACTTCCATCCAATATTGTCATATATATATATATATATAATAGCATCTACCCTTGTAGGCCTGTAGTTCTATTCGTAAGTTATAGTTAGCAGCCTCAGTTATACATCTATTGGTTTGTTTGTTTTGTGGGGGCGCGTCTTTGACGTGACCCTTACCCTCATCATAAAGCTCCTCGAGGGCTCGCCAGGTCTCTGCTCTCACCTCCCTGTTGGAACAGCCATGTTGCTGGGACTCGGGCCAGTGCATCAGATACAGGTCTGGAAAGAGGAGAGAGTTTAACGAGGAAGAATGGACGGATATAGTCAGGAATCAATTTAGTAGACAATTTTGCATTTGTCATCAATGAGTAGGTTGGCCATCATTCTCAAAGATGCCTACAGTTCAAGTCTCAAATGGCATTCCATACACATACCAGCATTTACATATCAGGTATGGATAGATATTGAGTATTGACATACATTACTTAAATCACAAACTACCACAGCCTATAAAAATCAAACCCGGTCAAGCTTTTATTTGTGTATTCATACCTAAATAGTCCACCCCCATCCGAGAGCAGGAGTCAAGACAAGCCTTCTTGGCAGCTTTATATCCATAGTCTCCAGGCCAGAGTTTGTTAGTGAGCCATAATTCGCTCCTTGGAACCCCACTTTCTCTAATAGCTTTGCCCAGCTCTTCCTCGCAGCCGTAGCGCCTTGCCGTGTCAATATGGCGCATGCCGCACTTGTTGACAGCATGTAGAACCGCTTCATGGCTGTATCCTCCGTTGTGTGAAGTCCCTGGAGATACAGCAGTCTGTCAGTCAACAGATCAGCCTAGTTCTCAAAGAGCAGTCGGTCTACCAACATGCACAACGTTACAATCAATAGAAAGAGAAAAGGTCAGAGGCCTGTTTCTGCAACCAAAGTAGATTACAATAGAGAAAATACAATTTACCTAGCCCAAGTATTGGTATCTGCAGCCCGTTTGACAGCGGCACTGTAGCAAATACCGACGACGGCATGGTTTGCGAACAGCCTAATAACTATTCCTATATGTGTCCTATATACCTAAACTATAGCTAAACAAAATCAGTACACATTTACAGTATGCTGAGGGCACAGCAATTAGCCTCGTCACCACGGTCAAACGTGCCCCGTTGTTTTGCTGTACGTGTATATAGGAGGCATTATGGCAAGAGCGTGGAAGAACATATTTCAAAATAAAAGCAAAAAAGCTTCTACTGTTACTGAACGTCATAGCGAACGTGATTTCACATTCATTCAATACACCAGACGTCAGTCTGTCAATAATAATAAAAAATACATAAACAAATAACTAAACAAAAAAAAACAACATGAATAAATATTAAATATATACAATGAATAATATAAAATAATTACCGCCTGCAAACTATATTCCAGGGAACAATTGAGGCTTTGAAAATCAAGGGTTTGAAGTTGTGTGAATAATGAGACAAACGCAATAATAAATACATTTACATTACATTACATTTATTGAATGAATGTGAAATAACGTTCACCGGAACGTTGCTTTTATTTTGAAATCAGTTCTTACACCTTACCGTAATGCCTAGTATACACACGTACCGCTAAACATTTATTTTTTATTTTTTTATTTTTACTAGGCGCGTACCGTGATTCCTTCCGCACACATTACTGTTAGCTGGTTAGCAAATAGCAGGGCTGCTCCTCCAGTCGTGGCTGTCTGATCCCAGTCAACAAACATGGCGGGTAGAATCAAGTGAACCATGTCAAACTATTTTCAAGTCTGTAATGCCAAATCAACAGTGACAACACAATGAGGTAAATTATTTTTAAATATATACTGTGTAGGCCTCCTGAACGTGGCTGTTTGACTGTATATTTCTTATACCGTATGTGTAAGTGAAGTTGGTAGTCATGTACATACGAGACGTGCTTTCTCCTATAACACAGGGTCCCCCGTGGCTGGACACATCTTCGGAGAGCTCATTTAGTGTGGCCCCTTCTGCTGCTGCTCCTCGTCGGTGCGGCTCTCACGGCTCTGTTGCCGCCGGCCGAGGAGCAGCACCGCATCAATGATGGACTCGGCGTGTTGCGGAGAACCGTGTTCAACACACCCGCACCTGACAATCGCGTTTACAGTACAGAAGAAACGCAGGAGACGTTCACTATTGTCATTCAGACCTATAACCGCACGGACATTCTGCTTAAGTTGCTAAACCATTACCAGGCAGTGCCTCATCTCCAGAAAATAATCATAGTGTGGAACAATGTTGGAGAGCAGACACCCCAGAAGCTCTGGGAGTCCCTTGGACCGCATCCAGTCGACGTGATTTTCAAGGAGCAGAGTACCAACCGAATGAGAAACAGACTTCAGTCATTCCCTGAGATTGATACAGATGGTAAGTACGTATACGTTTGCGTGTATTGTGTGAAAGCTTGTGTTAATGAGAGAGAGAGTTGTGTTTTAGTTCTGCTCCCCATTGACCTTTCATCTTTGCTGACCTTTTAGCTGTGTTGATGCTGGATGATGACACCCTGGTCAGTGTCCCGGACATCAGTTTTGCATTTTCTGTCTGGAAGGTAAAGCCTGTACAATACTTCAAAAAATATTGAACCAATGTATTAGTAGAAGTATGTTGCCTCAACGGCAATGTTTTGCATTTCAACGGCCTTGTTTTGTATTTCGACGGCCATGTTTTGTATTTAAACGGCCGTGTTTTGTATTTAAACGGCCATGTTTTGTATTTGCTCTACAGCAATTCCCCGATCAGATTGTTGGGTTTGTTCCCCGGAAACACGTGGTCACAGCTGGAGGAATCTACAGCTATGGTAGCTTTGAGCTGCAAGATCCTGAGATTGGTGGAGGGGACAGGTACAACCTCATTTTATCCAATCATCTAGTAATATCTATAGCCATACTGTGATAAGGCTACTAACCGATACTACCTACAGGGTTTGATCAGACTTGCATATATATATGGTTCAGCATTAACCCTGTATGTAGTAATCCGCCTCATTACTTTCCATGGTCATTCCTCCCCATCGGCTCTCCAGGTACTCCATGGTGCTGATCGGCGCGGCTTTTTTCCATCACCGATACCTGCAGCTCTTCCAGGATCAACCTCAGGCCGTCCACGAGCTGGTGGACCAAACGCAGAACTGCGACGACATCGCCATGAATTTCGCCGTGTCCCTCTATTTGGCGCAGCAGCCGAGGTCCTCCCGTGGCACTTCCGGGTCAAAGGGCGTGGCGGCCGGCAGGCCGTCGGGGGTGTTCGTCAAGCCCGTGGACTTGCGTAACCTGGAGAAGGAAGCGGGCAGCGGGTACCTGGGGATGTGGCATCGCCCCGAACACCTGCTCCAGAGGTCCTACTGTCTGAACAGGCTGGCGCAGATCTACGGCTCCATGCCCCTCTGCTTCTCCAACCTCATGCTCTGCCAGTTCGGATTCCCCAGCTACGCTAACCACAAGAATAAAGGCTGACACTGGGGATCTGTCAGTGGCAGGATGGCAAGCCGCCGGGGACAATTTCAAGGAAATTGTAACACTGGTATGTTTATGGGCCTTGGCAGGTCAGAGTGGGGGTTTCAGTCCTTAAAAGACTCAAGATTTGTGGCTTTCCCGTGTGTATGCATCAAACGTTACAGATTAGGAGTGCAGCACACACTCTGAAATCTTTTTGCTATGTTTATTTGCTGATGTTTCAGAGTTGAGACCTCATTGAAGATTTCTGCATTCAATATGTGATGTGTATCATCCATTGACATCTTCTTGGACAAAGTATGAATTATAAACACTGCTTGTTCATATTCTTCACTGACAAATTGTGTTTGTTTTGCTGTCAAAATTATATTAAGCAACAAATATTTAAGATGGCGGTGATATATATATATATATATATATATATATATGTATATATTGTTGTATTTTGTACATAGTTGATGCCTTCCCTATACTTGTTTCCTTATGTGTAGATGACGATCTGATACATCAGTGGAAATACAGGAGTAAAGAGAAACAGTTTTCAAAGATGGATACATGTTAACCTGTTAGGTCTAAAGGGTCATTAGTATCTAAACATACGTTTTCATCTCAGGTTTTTACAAATTAAGCTTTTACTTTTCAATTTCTCAAATATTTTTTGCACTTTAGTCTGTACTCTGAGTTGGTTGCTTGTTGTGCCTTATTTCAAAGTTACATTTTGTTTAGTGTTTAATTTTGTTGTTTATTGAATGCATTTCCTGTTAAGTCCATTTCAACAAGCATTTTTTTTGTAAACCTCCATATTAAGATTTGTCTGGAATTAATTAAGATCTAAGAAAATACATGCCATATTATGAATGCATGATTGCCATGTAGTAAACACATATCTTCATTTGTCTCACTCATCTTAATTTGTGTTCTTCAACTGAGGTATGAGGTATTTTACTTGTTATAAAGTTGTAAACTGACACAAATGTAAACGTGACTAATGCATGAAAATGTTCCTCATTTTCTACTAGATTTAATTTTAAAGAAACTGCATCTTGTAAAAAGGGTTTTCCTCATTCCACAAACGAATACATATACATTTTGCACATGTTGACATGACTGAAGACGAAAAACAAGCTCACTACATATATTATGTCATCAAAATGCATGTTTGTATATTTCAATAAAGCACAATTTAAAAAAAATTCTAAATTGGAAAAGAAATATCTCAACCTGCTCAATCCAACTGAGCAGTAAATATTTGGTTGACGGGGTTGTGGCAGTTGCTCCAGCCACCTAAGTGGCTTTGTTGGCCTCCTCTGACGTACAGGACAGATAGATGGCAAGATGTTTCAGCCAGAGGTGTTACATGCTCCCGGAGTGTGTGTGTGTGTGTGTGTGTGGGGTGATGGCTGCTTTATCCTGTGTGCCTTAAGCCTGACTCAGGCCAGGTGAGGCTGCTTAAACCAGCCACACACAATCCAGGCATAATATCAGACCATTACTTTAAATGACTACTAGAATAGAGCAATTGACACCAGTATCATATATGGAATACACACTTGCTTTTATTGACTGATCAAATACTGATACTGAGTACTAACACATACAGCCTGCAAAATGTGCCTTTTTCCCCCCATTAGTTCTTACTTCCAGTTAATGAAACCTCACTTCAAATTAGACTCATTGTGGATACTCTTCTCAAATCGTTCCAAACATAAATGTCCCAGAAAATGAGGCCATTCATCATGCTCTACTTAGATAGCTATGAGAATGATCGCCCCTTCATTTCTTTTATAATTGAATACAGTTAGAAAAAATGTAGCCAGTATTGCATCCTTATTATTTTATTGAATTATCTTAATTTGTTTGCATTGTCAAACTCCAGGCAATAATATAATGGCTAGAAGGCTAAAATTACTGCTCATCATCACGTCATGCATCGTGTTTCGTCATGACAACCTCTTGCCCGGCTGCGGTAAAATAAGGTTTTCCTCAGAGTGATTGATGACCCTAAAAGCCTACCATAAACACACACTTTTGCGACTAAATCTTACTCCCACCAGAGTTCAGGTTTGAGTTTCCCAAGCTGCTTCTTGAAGCTGGTCCCTGGTGGTATTCTGCACCAATAACGCCTGGTTCACCATCATCAGTTATCCAAACCCAGCCCCTTCGTCCAATCACAGCTCTTCCATTATCAGTGCATCAACCTCAGTCATAAAACCAAGAACACAACTGTGTAAACAAAACATGTGCAGTTCAATGGCCATCTCACAAGTTACAGAATGTGGGAGTGGGGTGTCCCCAAACGAGGGCCTCACAGAGACCCTGGTCCGCTGCCTGGTCTCCTCCCACCGCTGCCATGGGAACGGATGTTATGCCAAAGCTTCACAAAGGGCTCCCTGTTCCTCCAGATCACTTTGTGACCGTATGCTATGTACCATCTGCGGGGGAAGCCATTAGATAGACAGGAGAATACATAAAAAGATACTTTAGGGAATTGTGAGAGTAACAAAGAAAAACGTGTTAACTAGCTTGTGTGTAAACCTTTTTTGTAGCGACAATGAAATGTAGCGACACCCATTGCTTGTAATGGAACTTAAACACTTTTAGTTTTCTGTTCCTTCTAATCCTGTTTTTCACAATCCAATAAGAACATCATTGTAATCAATATGTAACTAATATGTCATCTAATAATGCTTTCGACATCGGCGTGACACTTACACTCCGAAAAGGGCCCCTCCGAGGTGAGCTGCATGGTCGAATAACCGCCAACCCAAAAAAAGTCCTGCTGTGTCTACGGCGATGATCGCTTTCAAGGCCTGGGGACGGTAAACAGAAAGCAGGATGACAGCCCAAAGCAACAGAGCATCGAGTACTGTCCCTGACAGACACGCACTATCACATGGAGATGGAAATGTCAACAAGTTGCAAGGACATTTACTGAGTCAAATGGCTGCTTTACCCACGGTAACACACACACACACACACATTTTTGAATGGAAGTCTATGTACACTTGAGATAGAGCGACACACGTACTTGTATACATACATGTACACAGTGATGCAGTCCCACTTGGCATATATCACCTTACATTCCCTGCTGTAAACGTGACCATGGGAAGGAGGATAATTCCAAGTTTGGCCTCTGGCACCTTGACGCAGACCGCTGCGAGCACGGACATCACGGCACCGGACTGAAGTTCAAACAAACAAGAGATCAAGACATCAAATATGACTTTGGGAAAGTAGTTTTATTGGTATTGGTATTGAACTCCCTTTTCTAGCTTAACATAACGTAACATAGCGTGGCACAAACCGCTAGTGCGGTCATGCTAACCACGTGGGCGCCACACCTTGTAGCGAGCCAGGTTCCATCCTGACCCGCGTCCCTACGCTACATGGCTTACCTCCCTCCCTCTTTCAACCCACGTCCCTGGCTGTCTTCACTGTCCTGTCCGTAAAAGCATGAAAAGCCCGTATACATATATACAGTTACACTTACCGCTCCTAATGAGGGATAGAGCCGACCGGAGGCTGTCTTACAGCAGTAGCTAAGCATGTTGGAGATCACACCTGCGACAAGACAAAAATCCAATCAGGCGTACAAACGTTTACAGTTTTTTTTTAATATAAATTGTCATGATTTCTCCTCGGGGAGTTTGAGATAATAAAAACAAAAAAGTTTATCTTAACAGATACAGGCGGCAAAGCTTTGGATCTGTTCATTGGATCGATTTCATGAAAAAATGTTGATCTGATATGATTATATACCCTTGGATGCAAGTGAAACCAAACAGTGAGCCAACATGCACTTTCAAAATAAAGGTCTCCCCAAAAACGAACAGAGAGAATGCCATAATCACCCACACAACCACCCTGTTTATGCACGTATGCTTAAATGTACGTATTATATTATCTATAGTAGTTTCTTAGCAGGGGAGAATTCACATTTCTCTGTTTTGTACCGGCAGAAAGGTAGAAGGCCAGGAACTGCTCCCTGCCCAGAAGGCTGACGATGCTGGTTGAGAAGGTCCACAGCACGTACATGTTGAGCACCATGTGGATGACGGAGTAGTGGCTGAAGGTGGAGAGGATCATGGGAAGGCACCGCGTCTCTGATGTCAGAGGATGAAACAACAACAAGCATACATGTTGTTCACTATTCATTCACACATTTGTCCGAAAGCAGTGAGTTCAGATCCATGTCATTAAGGAGCTGCTGGTAGGCCTACAGGTAGGATGTGGACACAGGGGATTGAACAAAGTACCTTTGGGCTGGGAGGAAAACATCCTTGCCACTTCTCTATCCTGTAATGGTATTTCACAATATATGGTAAATGGTAATGGTAGGCTTGTAAATGGATTCACCCATTCATACACACGTTCATACACCGACAGCGGTGTCAACCTTGCTCAGGGACACCTCGACACTTAGCTAGGAGGAGCCAGGGATCGAGTCTTACAATCTTCAATTCTAATTCCAACACCCCTGTAGGTTATCAGAATAGGTCATAATATACTGCGTGTACCGTATGATGTATGACGTTTTTACAATGCGTGCACTGTACGTGTTTAGAAGAAATGAACAGCGATCCAACTCACTGGCGGCCGGGTTGGATGTGAAGTATTTAAGCATGGTTCTCTGCATAGACGGGATTCTCCAGCAGCACAGCACCAGGGCGTTGACCGCGATAATACCTAGCAGAGAGAGCAAGGACGAGCCATGACGACATAACCCTCACACATGCCAGTTGACATTCAAATGATAACTCTTTGTTATTATTCCAGACCTCATCTGTCAGACACGATTTGTCAATTTTCTAACCTCCACAGCGAACTTTTAAGATTTTGTATAATTAGTACCTGATCAATAACATTGAATTTGCCATTTGCCATTCCCCATGATGATAGTTGAGCTGATTCTCCATGTTTAAAAGAAAGCAGGAAGAGAGGCCCGGAACAAAGCTATACAAACATTGAAAAAATACTAATCTGTATCTTAGACTCAAGGCAAGAAGCGTAGTCATAAAATGAGTAACAGACATGTGAGTAACAGTGTGTGTTGTGCGTTGGGCGTACCAGCAGCGGCCCTCTGTCCCTCGGTAAGGCTGCTCCACAGCTCGTCCACCGTAGACAGCATGTGGATGAGCTGCTTCTGGACACCTGTCAGCTGGTTCCACCAGTTGTGCCAATAGGTCAGGTTCTCTGAACCCTGGAGCCCACGTCGGACCAAATAACTATTTGAATTTGATTTGTGGAAAAGACTTGCTAGAAGTGCTGTAGACTCACCTTTATATCTTTAGCCTCTTCCCTGTGTGTGTGTATTCGCGACTTCAGGGACTCATACTGCAAGATGGCCGCCACGCCAAAGGAACAGCCTGTAAACTGGCATGGGGTCAGACCACAACACGGACACAGCTTAATGTTTTGTTTGAACGTGGGACTGGATACAGAACACAACATTTACAGGTTAATACAACACAATTTGAGGGAACGGAAACATACAAGAGTGTGACCTACCCCTATCGTGAAAACAAATGGTTTGAAAAGCGTTGGTCGGGCCATAGGAGGATGTGGTGGTGGTGGTGGTGGTGATGGTGGGTTGGGCTCTCCTCCTCTGGATGCGGCCAGTTCAGTTTCTTGGGCAACATTACCTTTCTTTGTATCTGGTCTTTTGGCTTCCCGACGGAATCCACATCTTTGCTGGTTGTGAGGGTTGAGTCTATATGCAAGGTAGAAAAGGTGTATTTGTTTATTTGTGTAACAAGACAAGCAAGGAATTTACAATCGAACCCTAACCCTAACCTCAACATACATCTCTTCACAGTTAACGATCAACTCCTAAATATGCCTCAAGATCAACTCAAATACACGTAAAAGTATATTTTACATAGCTAAAACATTATGTGCTTACAACAACAGTAGTAGATTTCGCTCATTACACTAACTATTATGAATTCGTAGGGGCCTGTCAGTGATGGTGTCGTTTTATGAACATACATCCTAATAAGCTATCTCACAATAAGCTATCTCACAATAAGCTATCTATGTTGAATAAGTACCAATTTGCACGCAAATAAAATTGAAGCGACGTCTGTATCAGCCGTCATAGCGTTTGAAGAGTTATAGATCGTCCTTGAGTATATTATACTAACCTGGTATCTCGAGGCGTTGCCTTTACAGATCTGATAAATTCAGTTTTGGTCAATTTCAAAACACATCCTCGCCACGCCATGTTTACAATGACCCCTGCAGCTTGTACTGAAGCCCCTCCCACAACAGCGAGTCAGAAGGAACAAGATACACATGACTCAAGAGACCCGTTTTGGTGTAGCCTAGCTTGTCACACTACAATATCTTTAAGATGAACGTAACAGTGTTTTGCTGACCTCTAGTGGTGCATACGTTAATAGACACGAGAACAAGAAATGTAGATTGTAGACCTACTGTGATTGTTTCAAAAAACGAGAGTAAGAGTATGGTATGAAAGAGATTGAGAAATATAGGCTATTAAATGATGATTAAGTAGAGTTTATTAAAATGTTGATATGATAACATTATCTTAGTTTGAATTGGATTTCTACGTTTGTATTCTTTATTTGTACGTTGATTGATTGTTTTGTAACATTTTGTCTCAAGAATTGTGTTTATTCATGACAATAAAGCACACAAAATGCAGTCGAAATCGAAACAGAGGAACATGTTGGGGTAGAGAGGGAAATGTAGGCGTGTGTGTGTGTGCGGTGTGCGCACATATGCATGTGTGTGTGTGTTTGGGAAACTACAGCTAAACTGTATTGATGGGAGGTTTTTTTTTATTGGCAACTGGACAAGCTCCAGTGAGATCCCAAGTTGGTCAGCGCTCCAGAAATAGGTGAATTTAAATGTAGGCAGCTGCACTGCAGTATCTGCAGTGGATCTGCTCAACCCCAGCTTGCCTATCATAATTGAGAGGAAAAAAACAACAAATCATAATGTCTTTTGTATCGGAGAAAAACTCTCACAGGCTCTTCAATTCCATGCACACAAATTAAGAAACACACATGATTAAACAACCATGACAACAATGACAACGTAACTACCTAGAAAGACACAGGACAGTGATAGAGGAGGCGGAAGAGGG
>OMKP01083503.1:0-12956 GCA_900302375.1 Bathygadus melanobranchus | reverse complement strand
GGGGGTAGGTGGGTGTGACATCCTGAGCTGATCTTGTTTGAGCTGATTAAACATAGCTAGTTCATTATCCAGCATGATAACAACCATTTAAATGTCCAAATAATTACAGATTTGAAAGGTTACTAAATGGTAATGCACACATTAAAGTCAAACAGATGTTAGATTTTGTTGGTGAGTAAAAACGAACGTAACTTGAGAATGATATGTCATGCTGGAATATTACGGAGTTTATTCATTTATGTCCAAGCATCTTTGAATGAAGTTGTTAAAATGTCTAAGAAGACATGGTCAAATATGGGATAAAGAGTCCTACCAGGCCAAAGCATAATGAAAAGCCATGCACTTTAATGCAATAATGCATGACTAAAGCAGTTATGAGATATACATGGGTGCCACTTGATCAAACACTGCGTATACACATACAGTATACATTTACATTTAGAGCATTTGGCAGATGCTTTTATCCAAAGCGACTTACAAAAAGTAGCACATTTGTAGAAAGTATGTATGTATATATATATGTGTGTGTGTGTGTGTGTGCTCTATGTGCTGCACAATGGGAACAGTAATGGATTTTTATTTCAAAGAAAGATGAACCTGGCCCTTGTTTTGATGAGGAGTAAAGATGAGCACCAATGTTCCATGAGACCAACACTTTTGTCCTTGGTTACGTTGCTTATTGGCAACCACAGATGAGTTTACATCTCTGCCGTCCACGGTGTCATAGTGAGAGTGTTGAGGACGACTCCATTTAGGAAATGAATGAAGCGTGTTTACCAACGAAACAAAGCAATAGATAAACAAGTCACAATCTAACAGACAGATTTCATTTCCCGAGGGGTTTCTGCATTGAGGCTGACAATACCGCTGACAGACACTGACTATCCTTCTATCTGTGGCGGCTAAGATTACAGGGGTTTTTTACGATTGCTTACACACTAAAAATGAAAAATAACAGTTAGTGAAATCGGACAGTCAGACTCAGATTTGCACTCAGATTTATAAGCATATTCTCAGCACCACACTTTTTGCAAAACACTACAGGCAGCGTTTAAACCAAACACACTTCTCAACATTCGACACAGAAATCTAACATGATGTCACTTCTTTGCCTTTCAATATACCACACCTATGAATCAACTGAGCCAACACGGCCGTCAGGTGTACACACACTTAGGTGCTTGATTGTAAACTCACCAATCGGGCGTAAGCACTATAAAAAGGCTACAGGTGAGTGTATCTGTCTTCAACAAAAACAGAAGGCAACGTTGTAGTAAGAGGGAGAGGAAGAGTGAGGATGAGGAAGAGTGGTAGGGTGAGGAAGAGGAGGAGGACGTGGACAAAGACGAGGACCAAATGTATTAGGTGAGGTTTGAGCAACATTGGTTGACCATGTTGTAAACCACGGGTTGATAATAAGAGAGGCTGGACAGAGAGTTCAGCCCAACCTCAGCAGATACAGTTTTGCTAAAACACAAAACCCCATTCTCTAAACCAAATGCTCCGTGGTCTAAACCCAATCGCCGGATCAATCACTCTTTTGGAAAAACCCTCTTTTTTGCAAAACTGCGAAACACATTCTCACTCACTAAAACACATTTCACACAGTGACACACTTGTGTTGCAACATGATAAACACTGGTGGCAAAAGAAAACACTATTAGAGTTGTACAATTGTACAGTTGTTTACACACAACTCAAAATTGTTCACACTTGTTTCTGAAGAGGCAGAGGTAGAAGAGGAAGAGTATGTGTAAGAGGAGGAAGAGGACAAGGAAGCGCAAGACAAGACCAAGAACAGACATTTCAGATGAAAACCAGGCAACTGTTCATGTTCTTGATCATGGAATGACAGAACAGCTCATTGTTTATTTTGATTTTGGTAATTGTAAGTTTACTGTATGCATGTTAGTGTATTCAGTATCACTTTGTCAATAGAAAGGGGACTGGGGGAAAAAGGGGCTTTGGGCTTACTATATATATAATAAACAGATGGTATTGCTTTTAGTACAATATGACATATATTCACTGTACTAAGTTATGATTACTAATACTATACTCTTTCTGTGTAACTACATGCCCTGGATGTTCTCATGTTTCTATATTTCCTGGCTGTGGGTATGATCTGAACGCATTGTTTGATTTTGAGCACAGATTCAATGGTGTTCATGCAATTGTTTGATTTTGTAAATTGACTGCATTTATATCTATATCTAACTGTTTGATTTTGTAAATGGACTGCATTTATATAGCGCTTTTAGCCAAAGCGCTTTACATTTGCCTCACATTCACCCAAAGACGGCGGTGTCAACCATGCAAGATAACAACCAGCTCGTCGGGAGCAGTTAGGGTTTTGCTCAGGGACACCTCGACAATTAGCTAGGTGGAGCCAGGGATCGAACAGACAACCACTCTACCCCTTGAGCTACTGCCGCCCCTTTTTTTTCATTTTGCCTGACAAGTCAAGGGTTTTACATTTACATTTAGGGCATTTAGCAGACGCTTTTGTCCAAAGTGGCTTAACACTCATGATTGCTAGGTTAATAGAAGTTTCAAGCTCATAATTGCTAGGGTGAGAGTTTTGTGACTGTAGTTTGAAGATTTGGTTCTGTGTTCAATGTTTTGAGAAAATGGGCGAAGGTTTCATGAGATGTGTCTTAGCAATTGAGAAAAACTGCAATATTGTTGCAACAGTAATTCGGACATTTCGACAAGAACTTCTCTCACCTGTCTACCGTAAAATTAGTACAATGTAGCCGAGCTGAAAGAATGCCTTGTACTCTGTCCAGAGACATTTTACATGTATTTTGATTGGTCTACATATGATTGAGTGTTGAGAACAATTAGGAGGAAAAGGCCCCATATTCTCAGAGGAACAATAGAGAGCCATCTTAAACTTTGGCCAATAATGCGATACGCCTCAAACAAACATTCTTAATGACCACACAGTTCTCAATCATGTCCATCAGGTCTCCATGTCAAGAAACACCACATACAGATGAAACAACTCCACCGTTTGAAAGACATTCTGAGAGAGTAAAACACCTGATTATGTGGAGGTAAGTTATGTACACGTATGTACATGTACACTTAGTATTGTGCACTGCACACACAACCCTTTTACACGTACATTTATTGTACTGGTCTTGTGTGGGGTCAATATATTGTAGGCCTACTTTGCTGTAACATTATCAAAAAAACTAAATCAAACACAGACAATATCATTCGAAAAGCTGTAATCAGATCGTATGAATTATGTGTGTGCCATACGGTGACATAATTGGGTTTTTATAAATGATTGTATAGCTTTGAATGAAGTGCTTCATTTTGCAAAGGATCGGAGGTGCTACTTGTGCGTGTTATTGTATGAATTATGTGTAGTGTTCTTGACAAAATGAGCCCTGTTTTCAAAATCGTGCTTAAGCAATAATAAAAAAACGAATATGTGGCAATCTGATAATCCAAGAACAGGCCGATATGTATTTCCCTGATAAAAAGGCACAGCCTAGTGGTAATATGGAGGTACTGCATGATCATTTAAACTCACAGAAGTGAATGGTCCAAGCTGAACGTCCAAATGTAAGCCCCATACTCTCACTTTAGAAAGGTTATGTTATGTTCTATCTACAGCAGAGTTAAGAGAAGTTTAATATTTACATAAAGTTTTTTGAAACCCATATATAAATGCATTTTAAATTATAGTCCCATGTATACAATTTCTTTCTCATTTAAAGTCTAAATGTCTGATGATATGATTATATACCGTGTTTATAAAGTATCCCTTCATATAAAATGGCTGTGGGAAATCAATGGAACAAAGGCATATCATGTAGTATTTATTCTTAAGTCATTTAGCAGATACTCTAATCCAAAGCGATTTACGTTGAATTCAGATACTTTATGGAGCATTTGGGGCCCTCTTGCTTAAGGATGCCTACAGGTAGATTGTGGAGGGATCGAACCCAGTCCCTTTCAGCCAGTGACCTTTTCATGATAACTCGGGTTCTTACAAAAGGTTTAAAAAACAAATTCGTCGATTTGTTGTTTTGCTGTCGTTAGTTATTTATTTCGTTATTTTTCACACAGTGAAACAAGTGGTGCATTTCAGTCCATTTTTTCCCATGCCCCTTAAATGTTTCTCGTTAGGCTTCATTATAGAGCCAAAACGAGTTTTGTGTTTGACCATAAATGATGCTCTGTAATTGTCCATCACAGGTACATACATTTCTATCACAAATTTCACCCCTGAAATAAATGAAATGAACGTGCGCAGCTTTGGCGTGGTGCGTGTCTATTGCACATCATCGGTTTAGCAGGAGGGGCAGGGCAGCGTTTTGAATTGAAAGGCATGTGTCATCAGTATCACGGCGGACTTGCACAGCGCTTTAACAATTTTGTATTTTCAGCAAATTCCCTAAAAAACAAAACTCATCCTCTGTGATTGGCTGTGGCTCAGCGCATGGCTCCTTTGTCCCAACAGGCAGTGTGTTCGCCTGGTTTCCTATGCCCAAACAAAACTTCTCCACCACCCAAGGCAATAACGCGCTCCACCGTGCGTTCACAATCCACATCATTTTGGAATTTCTCACTCTTTCCTGGTGATAAAAAAAAAAAGGTAGACGATCATTTTATGATTTTACATGTGTGTGTGTGCGTCCACATTTTTTTTTTTTTTTTACAAAATGTTCACACTAACGTTTTTATTCTCTGAATTATTTGTCATTATTTGAGGCCCACTGTGGCCAATTGTTCATTTTGCAATTCCTCACCTCCATCTTTGCCCCATTCAAACAGAACAGACAGGCTTATAATGTGTGTGCTTTTTAACTTTTTTATTCACATTGTTCTATGATTGACACATGTGATTGCAGGATGTACAGCTTCATGGGTGGAGGGCTGTTCTGTGCTGGCGTGGGGAACATACTCCTCATGGTCTCCACGGCAACCGACTACTGGATGCAGTACCGTCACTCCAACAATTACATGCACCAGGGCCTGTGGCGGTACTGTGTGCCGGGGAAATGCATGACACACACAGACAGCATCGGTAAGGAAGCGTGTGGCTTAGTGGAAGTAGGCCTACTCTCAATAGATCCCTTGGCTTGTCATTCCCAACAGTGTCAAAGTTAAGCACGGTAGTTTGCCATGTTGTGGGCTGGGAGGTAGTAGTGTCTTATCTAAAAATAGGATCCAAATGCATTCACCTGTTGGCCGTCATAATGCTTACCTTAAAATCACGTCTGGAAGTGATCTTCTGCTCATATTACCACTCCATGGGTCATCTAGCGGTCACCTCGTTTCCATCTGGGTTCCAAATGATGGAGCTGAATGCGGATATCCACATGTAGGCCTACTTGTACTGTGCAATGACAATAACATGAATTCAGTCTCATCTAATTCAGTTCCATCACCCTGCTAGTGGATAGAACCAAGATGGCCACCAGGTGAATGAGGCCAATAGTGTCGGCTGAATGACAGCCTTGACCCCTCTTTGTGCTGCTCCTGTCCACAGCTTACTGGGATGCAACCAGAGCCTTCATGATCCTCTCCCTGCTGGCGTGTTTCATCGGCATCATCATTGGTGTCATGGCCTTCATCCACTACTCCTCGTTTGACGGATTTGACAAGACCTTCGCAGCTGGCATCCTCTTCTTCATCTCATGTAAGCGTGTGACAATTCACACAACTTCATTCATCAGCAGTGGACCTGCCCGACTGTCAACACTGTAAACACTGTGGTCGATGTTAATGGTATAAATATTGTGTGTGCAGGCTTCTTTGTACTGCTGGCAATGGCTGTGTACACGGGGGTCACTGTGAACTACTATGGGAAACGCTATGGAAACTGGCGGTTTTCCTGGTCCTACATTATGGGCTGGGTGGCCGTGGTACTCACTTTCTTCTCAGGTGTGTACGACAATAGCCGTTCTCGATCTGTAGGGGGTGCTATAACCTCTTATATTCCTTGTTCTGTTGTTGTCATTCAAATTTGGATCGGTATTGATTGTTGTCGTTATATCATGAATTAGGACTTGATTAATCTTGTCATTTTATCATTGTTCCCAGGTATCTTCTACATGTGTGCCTACCGAATGCATGAATGCCCAAGAAACTCCAACTCGCGCTGAGCTGACCAAGATATTTCACCATTCCAGCACTGGTCTCTTAAATTATGTCTAGGAGGGACCTTTTTCTTCTTGGACACACACGATTTGCTGTAATCTCGACCATTTACAAATATGAAATAAATGAGAATAATAAAATATCATTGTTTGTCATTACTTTTGAAAGACTTGAAAATGTGTTTGGCAAACTATAAACATTGACAAATGTGTCCTGTACAATAAAAAAGAAAGTACAAAAATGATTATTAATTATTTGCAGTCTCTACCAGACTGTATATAATTAATGTGTGGTCTCAGTCTATGGTAGCTCTACACCACAAAACAGGGCTGGACAATATCCTAGCTAGGTTCTTGTGTGATGCCTCCGAAAAAATGTCCCCTTGTGTAACCAATATCATTAACCTTTCACTAGAGCAAGGTAGATTCCCAGAACATGAAACATGCCAAAATCACTCTCTTATTAAAAAAGGAGAGCACAGCGTAGCATTAAAAATCCTTGAAAAGGTAGCTCACAAGCAGCTTTATGAACATCTAAGCAAGCACAAGCTCTTACTCAGGTTTCAGAAAAGTGAACTCTACGGCTTCCTGTCTTTTACACCTAGCCAACTTAATAAAATAGGCAATTTATGAAGGGAAACTGAGAATCACAAGCTGCTGATCACCACATTGAAGGCTCTTGGGTGGAGCACACCAGCACAGACATGGCTGAGGTCTTACTTGTCGTATAGGGACCAGGTAGTGAAAGTTAAAGGCCATCGCTCAGAAGCCTGCCCCCTAAACTGCGGAGTAACCCAAGGGAGTGTGCTAGGCCCCTTGTTGTTCCTAGTATCTATAAATGACATGATAGAGGCATGTAAATGTGTTCCTAAACGCAGGCAAGTTAGCTTTGCTGGTTGCTGATAAAAACCTAGCTCACCTCCAGGAAAGACTTAGTGAACAGCTGACTAACATCAGTGTACGGCTCGCTGATAATAAACTTTACTATTGTTAAGAATATTGTGTTCATATAATATGTTCATGTATAAAATACAGAAATATGGGTGCAAACATATATGTATATATGAAAACTGGGGGGCTGGGGGATTCTGAACAAAAATCTAGCTCATTGTTCCACATGTTTGAAATACATGGGGTGTAATAAAATATATTGTTAAGATTATTTATTTCATAAACAGAAAATGACAAGCCAAGCCAGTAACTGATCCAGTAGGTTGCTATCCTCGGCTAAAAAAAAAGCTAAAAACCAGTGGTCGAAGTACTCAGATCTTTTACTTAAGTAAAAGTAGTAATACCACACTGTAGAAATACTCAAGTAAATGTCCTGCATTCAAAAATGTTATTTAAGTAAAAATAACATTTTTTAACTTTGGTACTTTAAGCACCAAAATGTACTTAAAGTACCAAAAGTAAAAGTAGGCCTACTCATTATGCAGAATGGCCCATTTCATATCATAATATGCATTATATTATTGGATTAGAATTATTGATGCATTCATGTGTTAATCACTTTATTGAAGCAGCTGAGAAATGCTAATTTATTAACGCAAATATTTATTTATTGAAATTTTATATATTACTTTACATACTGCTGAGTAGCTTGTGAATTTCCCCCGGGGGACCAATAAAGCCTTATTGATATAATAATGTAATAATTTATTTATTGATTATATTTTGTATTGTTAATTTCAATCGACAAATTAACGAGTAACTAAATGGTAAATGGATTGCTTTTATAAATCGCTTTTATCCAAAGTGCTTTACATTGCCTCACATTCACTTTCTCAGGGACCTAGCTAGGAGATCGAGCCAGGGATCGAACCAGCAACCTTCCAGTTGCCAGACAACCGCTCTACCTCCTGAGTGACTGCCGCCTAAAGCTGTCGGATACATTTAGTGGAGTAAAAAGTACAATATCTGCCACTGTGGAAGGGGGAGGTTTGACTGCAACAAAGAAAAGGATTATGTGGCAGAAGATACTGCAGTTGGAGACACAACACATTGAGGATCCAGTGGTGGCAGTGTGGGCTAGCATGGGACCAGCTCTAATTTTGCGGTGCCACATAAAAATATAAAGAATTTGTTCAGCTATAAATTGAGGTGATATTAGGCACATACAGAACTATAAAACTACTTCTACTATACTTTAAAATTGACTCAACATCACCAGTATCATCAGATCATCAAGCATTGCATCTATATCATGCATATCCACATTTGTTGCAGTTTTACCATTTCTAATTAAACAGTTCATAAAACTAGGCAGACACACAAGTGATTGAATCAAGGGAACTCTGGAGCCTGTGCAAATAGCCTATAACCAGATAGCATATCTATAACAAGATAACCTGCTCACAAGTCATCTGAACCACAAGCGCAATTATTGTATATACAGGAATAAATAGATTATTGCAAGTTTTAGTTTAACACACTTCCATCAAACGATCAAAGAGAATCACTATATCTATTATACATATTTATAATAAATACAAGAATGCACCCTTCAAATGAAAATGTATATATATTTTAAGCCTAACCCATTTCAATCAGAAATCACTCATGTCATAGATTCAACCATTTATTCCATTAAATGGTTATTAGTTTGCCGGTATGGTCATTGACAACAGAGAGCGCCAGACAATCCCCCATGGGATACATCAGACGTCTCAACCCATTGTGTCGGTTACACACAATACCGAGCACAACCAAAGCAGGTGGAGGCTTTGTATGCCTTTGTATTCACTTTTTCCCCCCCTCTCCTAGCACTTAGCATTCATTGTATTGTATTCCATTACTTATAATGAGGACTCATTCACTTCACATTCACACACTTCATTTTAAAAAAAACCTCTCCTTGTACCCGAAAATAATTCTTCGACATTACTCCAGAGTAAGTGGAGATAGCTATGATTAAATGTTTATGTATATACAGAATATTATGTAATAGGCCTCATGATTAATACAAGTATATATATTTTTTTATATAAGTATATATAAGTTAGACATCCAGAGTTTGTTGTCCGCAGCGGTTTCGAGGAAGCTAACACAGCTAGCAGCAGCACAGTCCAGGTGATGATGGTTGTTTAGACTTAAGCCATCATACAACACTAGGTAACATTAATCTCTTAGTCGCCATTATATTTAACTGCGAAAAACTCACCAATATTGCACCTCTACGGCCAGCTTGGGACATTCTCTTTGTATTGGCATGTATGAGCAACTTTCTGTCAATGAAGTCTGTCTGTTTTCAGGACACAGGACGCAGGAAGGTGGTGAATAATCCGGTTTATTGTAAAGTTTTGGACAATGACATAGACAGAGCAGATGGTAACCGTGCTAGCGCTCCCCCGAGTGTGTGTGGTAGTGGCTGGTTTAACCTGTGGGCCTTGATAAGGCAATGGCCCACAGGTGTGCAGCCTCACCCAGCCAAACGAATCAATCAGTGACTCTGGCCAGGTGAGACTGCTTAAACCAGCCACCAACCACACACATGCCACATGGACTTTTGACTGTTGACAGAAAGTTGCTCATACATGACAAACACTTTTTGTGAAACTAAAGGCATGCCATTACAAAGAGGATGACCCATGCTCTTCCTTAGACGTGCAATATTGGTGAGTTTATCTCCATTAAATACAATCAGATAAGACTTATATTTTCATGAATAGGGAACTCCATGGAGAGACTTGTGACTAAGGGGTAACATCCTCTTAATCTGTGTTCTACGGGCCCCAGGGCTCAATGATCAACGACTGTAGTTTTGATAAGCTCAGACATTACCGGTTCTTTAATCGGTACCTTTTAACATTTTGCCGTCATTTATTATCACTGGCAGCCTCTCCTCTTCTGTGTCAGAGGCGACAGTCCTGACAGAGCAGAGGAGAGGCTGCAGCGTGACGGACAGCATCGCACAGAGAGCAGAAGATTGTCACGCCATCCACTTCTGCCGCCTTAGAGGTATTAAAATTACTTAAAAGTCTTAAATGGCATTAAAAATACTTAAATATAATTTGCATTAAATATGTATTGCTACTGTGGGGAGATAATATAATAAACCGCAAACAAATAAATGTTATCAAAATCAAATGTTATATGAAATTCATTTTTATTTGCCTCCAAAGGCATGCACAAGCTGTGTTGACCACTACACACCGCCATAACTTCATGCACGTGCAGGATGTTTTAGCATCTCAGCATCACCGCTGAGATGAACTGACAGTAGCTAGCTTGGACCACATCATACCAAATAATGATCCATGTAACAAAATGCATTGCAAAAGCTGATGCTTTTGATGATCAAATAAATAAACATATTGGCACTAAATGAGAGTCAGAGACAATTCCAGAGTTCAAAATGCTAAATGTAGAGTTTGTATGAATGAGTGGGTAGTTTCAATTAAACATCGGCATCATATCAAAATGCCTTTTTTCGCCAAAAGGAGCTTATTAATTTCAAAAAATCATTTCACAAATCATTTCACGATTCATTACTAAACAATGACCAACAAAACATTACTACCAACATAATAACATTCCAATAAACAAATCTTATACTCCCAAAATGGCCACGATCAATGTGATGTACAAGCCCTACATTTAACGTATCAATTAATTTCCAAAATAAAGGGTCGTATTTGTGTCATTTACCTGTACGCCGTTGGGCCGTGCAATCGACCATTGCTTGCCTGACCATTGTCCGTTGCCGAACACCTGCCTGTAGGGTTGGGCCAGTATGACATTCTTCAAACCGGTTTGACTCTTTCAATGGCTTCGGTCAGGCAGACGCATCCACAGCCACAAAGCCAACACGGAGGCCATCGCCCAGGCCATCAGACTGTTAAATACAGCCCATACTGGAGTCTAACTCCAGTACCACTGCTATATGTACCATATATATATATATGCACATATCTACTGTCACTACCTCACTCAACTGTATCTCAGTCAACCAGCAATGGTTTGGTTCCTGATCTAGCTGTTATGCGGCTCTTTTTCCCTTGTGTAACACCTTTCCTATTAAGTTATTTTAAATGTTTACATTTTTTACTTTTGATATTTCATTGAACATTGCAAACTTGCGTCTGCCTTGCTGCCGACCCTCATTTCACTGCTTCTGTACACTGTATATTGTCATGTGACAAATAAAACTTTGAATCTTGAATAATTAGTCAAACACCAAATCATACCGATGTTTGTTACCACCAGATGGCGCCATAACGAAATCCTATTTTAAATGAAACTGAGAAGTGTCATTTGCGGCGTGCGCTCTCATGTAGCGAATGTGTTCCGCATCGTGCTAGTTGAACTGTGTAGGGGGGCAAAACGAAATAAATCTTCATCTGTCAATAGACAGATGAAGAGACAAAATATTGCTCTCTACATGTAAACATGTAGAGAATATTTTAATCTGCTCTCTCATCCACCGCCGCTATGGCTAACCAGCGTGCACAGCACAGGTTAGCCTAACAGCTAATTGTGAAGCTAAAACAAAAGCTGTCTTTATGTAGCCAAACTGTTTAGCTTAGTTTAGCTAAGCTCCGAATTAGATTCTGCCTCTGGTGGCTCGTATGGCCTGTGGCATGTATGGCTGTCCAATAAAGTCCAATAAAGCTGTTAGATGGAACATTCATTTTTGAGCTCTCAGAGAGGTGGCAAAAAAGAGTGGCCGTGGTTTCAACACCTTCAGCAGACACGCCCCCAGCGTTTCAGAGCAGAGAATACTGCTTATTTTTCCAGGATTTTGAAACCTAATTTTATATACTGGATCATTTTTAATCATTCAAATTGGCTGGCTGGTTAATAACACATTTTTCAGTGGTGCGACAAACTCAGAACACATATTTATTATTGCTTTACGTGGACTTTAAGCATTTCCCAGGTATGACAATGTGTGGCTAATGGTCCAATCTCTATGAAGTGTTATTTCTGTGGGAAAACAACTGAGTGGTGGGCAGTGGGATGGCCCTGGCCATCCCCCAACTCCACCCATAGGGCTCTGCGCCCACATGCAACAATGAGCTGAAGACATGGAAACAGCACATCTTACTGCCCCAATACTTCAATGTAAAATGCTTTTAAAGTGAGTATTTGTGTCAACATATACTATACAGATTATTATGTATGGTTTTTTATATGCGTCTTCATACTGAAAATTAGCATGTTTCAGTAGTAGTTTTCTACTAAAGTATTTTTTCTCAGCTAAAATGCAAAGTGTTAACTGTGAATTTACAGTATTTGTGTTATTAGTGTTATTAGTGTTGTTACTTGTCATTTACTAACTCAACTAGCAACCAGCACTTACCATAGTAACAACATTTGATATGACAGGGGATGATAACAGGAATCTTTCTCGAGGGTATCAATAATAATAATAATGAAAGGATCCTTTCACTATTTTGCACAAAAGGACCAAGAGAACAACAAGGAGATGCTTATCACCAGATTAAATGATAAATCACAAAAGCGAAAAGGTGTCATGAGCTCAAATCTGGGTTAACGGAATTGTTCACAATCTTGCTTCATATTTGTACCAATCATGTTGCTGGAAGCAGGGTTCTGTAAGTGCATAATTGAATTGGCAAATACAAACTCGGCCAGAACTATTAAACTGTATAGAAATGTTTGCAAAGGTTTCAAATAAACACTGTCAAACTGGCCACTGTAGAAATACAAAATCCCCTTCTAAAAGCTAGCCACGAAGTTTTCTTCTGTAAATTATCACAGGATACAAGGCGTAACTCCGCCCATTCAGCTTGTGGTTTCCGGGTCCAGGCTCTGTGCTGTCTCCACCCAGAAGTTCTGCTATAACATAAGCAATAACAATGGCTTGTTATA
>OMKP01083501.1:0-12496 GCA_900302375.1 Bathygadus melanobranchus | reverse complement strand
GTGACCCCTCTCTTCCGTGACCTCCACTGGCTCCCTGTAACTGCTTGCATCAATTTCAAGACTTTGGTGCTGGCCTACAAGGCTGTCAGTGGAACTGCCCCCACCTACCTCCAAGCACTGGTCAAACCTCATGCCCCAGCTCGAACACTCCGCTCAACCACTTAAGCTGGCCGCCTGGTACCACCATCACTAAAAACAAACAAACGTCGCTCCACCAAATCACAACTCTGTCCTTGCACCACAATGGTGGAACGACCTCCCGACAGCGGCCAGGACAGCAGAATCACTGACCTGCTTCCGCAAGAGGCTCAAGACCCACCTATTCAGAGTCTACTTGGACTCTGAATAGCTTCACCTCCTGCCCACTTTCCTCCCCAACCCTCTCCCCCTTACCCGATCAACTTTAACCCCACCCCTCCTGGATCCTTAGCACTTCCATATTTGTATATCTTGGCTCTTTGTAGGATCTTGTAGGATCTTGTACGCTGGTATGTCCCGGCACTTGAAATATAACTTGGCTTGTAGCATCTTATCCTGGCTACCTGCTGTTGTACAGTAAGGAGCCAACCTAGCAACTGTAAGTTTGTAAACTTGCTCTATTGACCTGGCAACCAGGAATGCTTGTAACTTGTTCTATTCTAATTGCACTCTACCTTCAGCGATATATTGTTGTCTCCCTCTTTCGACAAATGTGTTACTTTTTTTGGAAGTCGCTTTGGATAAAAGCGTCTGCCAAATGCTCTAAATGTAAATGTAAATGTAGTTGAAGGCAGAAATGTTTATCTTTGTTGTGTCACACACATTCAAGTTATTGAAATAAAAAGGAGGCATTTGTTCCTTTAAATCATCATGTATATCAAAAACACTGCTTTGAGTGTGTGTGCATGTGTTTGTACTTTATTTATTTAAATGTTAAATAATTTGATATTTAATAGTATATAGACGTACAGACAAAGCAGTCATATTTAATAGAGCCTACTGTCACATCATTGTGTAGTGAAATAGGCTATTTTTTTTTAACACATTTGTTGTATTTGATATAATGTTAAACTCCTGGCCTAATTCTTATGCGAATTTGTGGTTCGTACGTTTGGGAAGGAGTCACATGCATTTGGTTACCTTCTACCTGCAAACAATTCAGCGAAACTGGTTGGTTTGGTTTTTCCCCTCGTCCACACCGCAGGGTTTCGCAGTTTGTCGGCACATTATTTATTTGTAAGAAGTAGCCTGCAATGGAAACATATTATCGTTGCAGGTTTGAACAGTTTTTTTTTTTGCGTTAAAATCAATTCGCCTTATAGCCTATTATTTGTCCTAGTTGAATTATTGAATAGACTCAATATATTTAATTGCATGCGTTAAAGCGTTTACCGTTTCTCTGTTGTTTATGGTGTCGGACCTACAGCCATTTGAAAACAAATCTGTTACACGAGTTTGTTTTAACGCATCGCACTAAAAATAAAAAATAAACATATTAAAAGAAATTCGACGATGTACAACCTTCTCCAGTAACGTTTTCGATAATGTTCTCTGGGACTATAGGGGTTGGAATTCATTAGCCTTTGCGTTATGGTCAGCACGTTCAATGAAGACTAATGTTACTTTTTTTGTAAGTCGCTTTGGATAAAAGCGTCTGCCAAATGCTCTAAATGTAAATGTAATGACTACTGAAGTAATGTAATGGCCTCGCATACTAACTTCACTATTAACCAACCTTATTTTATTCATCCATCCATCCATCCATCCATTTTCAAACGTTATGAGGCATTTTATTAATCTTTCGACAGACGTATGCTACGTTATGTGATTAGCGACCTACCAAACAGAAAAGCGAGACCCATTGGAAGGTCAGTGTTAAGTTCCGAAAGTAGCCAGGTGGGGGCGGTATAACACCACCTACTTGGACTGACTACAAGGCATAGGGATACAGTACTGTATATATTAATGATTACAGTAGATAGGCTATTAAAGCATTCCCCCCAAATGGTTCTCCGTTTAGTTCTTACTCGTGCAGAGGGATGGGTAGAATACACGCAGTGGATTCAGTGGGTGACCCTTTTGAAGCCTGTGTAAAAGTTACTGAAGCTTATTTTTGTGAACAACGTCTTGTATGTATGTTTAATATCAGTGCTAAACTTGATTTTATTTAGGCCTACCTGATTTTTATCAGCGTTATTAGCATCTATGAAGTGATATGTGTTGTGGGTAAGAAATATGTCATCTGACATCCAGATGAACACAGTAAACGCATTAAAGCAGTGTCTATTCATACTTGAGAGTATGAGGGGAGCTTATTAAAGGGTAAATAGTGTAAATATTAAATAACATTAAATAAATAAAACATGAACACAACTAACCCAAGATGAGGTCTGGGCACAGTGGGGAACAATTTCTTGCATCAAAAAAGAAAATGGAGGGAAGGTGACATTGTCTCCTCCTCCGGCTCTTCCTCTACCTGTAGGTCATATGACCTTGGGCTGACTGTGGGGTGTCTGACAGGGCTGTAGGCCTAGTAGAGACCACCTCGGTCCAGTAGAGGAGGCCAGATAGGGTTATTGGTGAGACCGAGACCTAGACCGCAAGAATATGAATCCAATTTGAGACCAAGACCATGTGGCTGTCGTTATATCGATCACCTAAAATGGAAAAAGAAGGTTTATAAAGGCTTATTTCAACAAAATGGGCATGTTTTGAGGACAACATTCAGCGTTGCTTGTTTATGTTCATAACATAGTTGCACCATTACTTAACTAGAATTGGATGCCTCTATTACAATTATTAAAGTAGACAAAACAATATGTAGCCATGCAATTTCAAGTTTTGGTCTTCTCTCAGAACAAGTCTTCTGAGACCAATTCAACCAAGACGATCCAAGACTGAGTCAAATTCTCTTAGATTCCAAGACAAGTCTGGACTCGAGCACTACAGCCCAGATGTTTCAAGGGTTTGTTGTTTAGCATTGGACTGGGACATGAGTGTGAATGATGTCGTAAGGCTTCGAGTGTTACATTTTAAGATGAAAACGACATTTAAGATTAAAATATATCTGAATAGAAAAACAAGCTGAAGACAATTAAGTGAAAAAGTGTACAGTATTTGTATAATCTTGTGCATATATTTAGGTATTATTTAGGAGTCAATTTACAAGTCCTTGTTCACAGCATGAAGGTGTTTTTATTATGATTATTATTTACATTATGATGGCATGGTTTCTGTCACATACGTCATACATTATATACATCAGGTTTTGATGCATTTCGTGAAGCAATTCATTTGTACTGGTGCCTCAGAACACAATGAAGGTGATGTTTATATGTTTAGGACGGTTAGGGGACCTAAGAGGTGGGATTTACTGTCGATTTATAGTCATAAAGCCAAAAAATATTTGGTTTTTCTAAATGGGGATATAGATATAGATATAGCTATGGCTACCTGAGGTTTAACGAGTCACTCCTCAGCCGACAGCATAGCAAACCACGCTGTCAGATCGCTGCCACTGTCAACTGATAAGCCCAGCCAATATTTCCATTGAATCGGTTTACTTTCCACAATGACAGTTCAGCGGCGCCAGTAACATGCATAGCAAGAGATAAAAAGCCACAGACAAAGTGTCTGACCGCCACCTCCATTTCCCGAGTGAGAAACCACAGGCACTCCGCCAAAGCTGGTGGCCAACCTCGTAGGCGCATCGAAAGGTGTTTCGAGTTTCTAGAAGCACGCGTTCCATTATTAGTTATGAAGAGGCATGTGTGTGAATGCTCGGTGGTGAAGATGGTCAGCCTTTTTCAATCTGGAAATGCACACACGCAAATCTGTAACGGTTACAGCAGTATGCAATGTATATCTAGAGAAATGACATTAAAATAGTCAATCTATATTTTTGTTACATTTTAGGGCAGTTTGCTACATTTTTACAGGCGTGAAGGAATCCGAGGACAGCATCTGCTCATCTGCTAGTCAATGAAGTGTGTGTCAAAGGATGCTAACGACAGAGACTAAGACCGGATAAATAACACTATAAATTACGGTGACATAGACTATGATCTGTGGTTTCCACTTTGCTTCATTTAACCACTCAGACACCAGCCAATGAAAGAGGCTCTAATGCTAGCAGGAAGTCTTCTCATCTTCACATCTTCACACCTTTCTCTCGGCTTGTGCCTTGGACTTCACTTGGGGCTTCATAGATGGAAACCTGGACAGATGACCTCCCTAACGTAACATCACAACCTGAATGAAGGAAGGAGCGGGGTTATAAAAGTGGAAGAAAATGTAGAGGCAGACAGAAGGTTTGTATCACTCCAATCGCCATTTTAAAAAGAAAAGGGGAGTTACCCTCCTCTTCTTCTGGTTTCAGATCTGTTTGTCGCGTATGTTTCATTGGTCATGGATCTACTGCCATTGTCTCCCAGCGGTGAGCGGGAGAGCCACCCTTCACCTGAATACCAGCTCTCTTGGTAGGCCATTTGACACCACATACTGGGGCAGGTGCCGCAAGAACAACGAGGAAGACTACATCCTGGAGAGACATCTGCTGGCCTCCTTGAAGCCTTGAAGCTCCTTTTCGACCATGTGCATTCTAGACCCTAGCTTACCACCACACCTCAGAACCCAGGACCTGTGCTGTACGCAGCCCCCCTCAGAAGCTAGCAGGAGCCACCGGGCCCCAGAAGGAGGCTACCGGTGGGCTGTTAGAAAGCCTTCCACCATCAAAAAACCCCAGTGTGCTCTGGTGCTCCTGGTCCGGCCATGTCTCCTCCTCCCTACCCCCTTTACACCAGGCTTTCTTTATCTGGACATGCCTGGTAGCGCTGCTTCTGGGCTCCTCCCTCCTTTCCTCCTTCCTGCGTATCTTCTACCATCTACGACACCCTGGCCCGGGGTTCCCCTGGTAAACCCGGTATCTCTGAGGGGTGCGTCGAAAGAGAGGCTGCAGGACACTGAGAGCATCTGTCAGCATGAAGATCAGCTTCCAGGGACTGTGGAGACAGACGCCCCACACTCCAAATCCTGCAAATACATGTCCAGTTGATGGACGGACGCAAAGGTTCAAAGGATGACAAACCAACTGGTTGATGAAATGGTCATTCGATTGACAAGCTGTCAAAGTGATAGAAGGCTTGACTGTTTGGACAGACCCATCGAAGCAACAAAAACTTTTGTTGCCTTCATTCATGTCAAATAAAGCTGCTGAGATATTTGTTGTTTGTTGCCTTATTTATTCTATCATTCTCAATTTTGTTTCTCTCTATTGACTCACTATGCATGCAGAGTTGTGGTGGGTTATGAAGATTTGACAAATACAGATCTGTCATCCCATTAAACACTAAATGTATATTTATCTGTATTTCTGTCCCAAAAACACTCCACTTATGGGTTACGGTCTCAGGACTATGCTGATATCCTAAAGCTTGGGTTGAGCTGGGCAGGAAGGCCTTTATGTTGTCTGCACCCTCTATTTGGAATGGACTTAATTTGCAGAATGGGCTTAAACTCCAGTGATTCTTACTGAATTTAAAGACATTGCAGTCCATCTAGAGGGAATTGATAATTGCAATTATTTTAATTGAAAACATGATTGTACAGTTTTCAGTCTCTTGTGTCTGAAACATTCTGGGCCAGGTCTCTCTTGTAAAAGAGATTTAGGGGACAAACGGGACAAGCCTGGTTGAATACTAAAGGTAAATGCTAAACAAATAAATACTATTAACTCCACATGACAAGCACACATCCTGAGAGGAGATGCAGATGGACTAATAATAGAACTAATACTAAATCTCATCATAAAAATAGAGGCGCATGTGAAAAGACACAATGAAATCCTTTTTCCGACAACGCTTATAAAAAGGCACCAGTCTAGACACTGGCTCTGGGGGGACAGAGCTGTGACTCACTGTGCTTGTTTAAAATGGCCGGGTCATTGCCCATGAGCCCATGCTTAAAGGTTAGTCTACATCTATTTCAATAGTACAAATATGAAGATTGCACATTTAAATATTTATATTCAATATTATATACATAGATGACGCTGAATCCAAATACCGCAGTCAAGGATATTGTTTTGTTTGTCTCTCGTTTAAGAAAAATACTTTGTGTTGGACAAGCTTGTCGTTAAGCTGGCTTACAGAAGTGAAACTAGTCTTCATAAGCTTGGTGATTGTCAAATACATGAACGTCAACTTCCTGTTTAAGAGCAAATCTTTAAGGTACATCAAATGTGCTTTGAGGAACTGCAGGTTGAATACAGTTTTCCTCGAAGATGACGAAACATACTCATGTATGTCATAAGACTATAGAGCCTGCTGTAGGGTACAAACGACAGTATAGCAGACTGCTGGTTGATTCATGATACATGCTTTATAAATAGTGTGCTTCCTTTTTATATGTATACAAAATAATACGATACAAAATAGTCTAGGATATTGTTCAAACACAATGGTTTCCATATTGTACAGAATCAGCAGGACGTCAGACAATGAGAATTCACATTGATTACATTGCTAAAATGCTGACAAAAAGCATATTTTTGCATACAAACTATACAGTTGTGTATTATTGGTTGAATTAAACCTAAACTCAAAGCATAATTGGGGTAATAACAAATGGGGATTCGTCAAAGACAGTCGAAGAGGATTTGCAAATATAATTAGGCAGATTGGCTGTATTGAACATAGGAATAATTTAAAGTGTTGAAGAAATGTCAAAGAAAGTTTTTTTTTCTTGATTGGTATTGTGCTGTCATCTGAGTCAGGCGAAATATAGATTTAATATAATACCATTTGCCGCCAGTAGAGAGCAGCATCGCTAAACTATTAGAACCAACCCGTTTTCGGAGAAGAGAAAGGGATGAACATTTTTACTTACGAACATGCTCTTGGGCATGATCTAATCTGAAAGATTTAAAACGATTTGTTCAAGTGTGGTCATTATGTATTATTAGAAATAAATATGACAAAAGTTTAGATGGAGGGCCAGCTGAAAAATTGCCTTAGCCCAATTGTTTTGGTCTTCCACCAATTAAATCCAACTGTCATTTACATATAATTGTAAAGTTCTGCTTTAGAACTATTTTTATATCATTATTTCCAAGCCAATTATTTCTGTTTTCGGTTTCTGTGAAGCAGTGAGCAACCCTTTGTTGTCTGGCTTTCACAAGCATTTCTTACTCATTACCTCTCCTGCACCTTTTGCTAGTTTTCAACGTCTGAGGAATATTGGGGAGCCGATAAAAAAAACAATGCTTTGACTCCTCTGCCCTGTTGGTCTGAGCAGCCTGGCCCTGAACGGACCCAGCGGTCCCAAATAGAGAAATCAAACAGACGTGATCCACTTGCTGAGAGCTCAGGAGTGAGGCGTCGTTGAACGCAACCCAGCGTGAAACTGATACACATTGTGGAGCCTGCTGCTCCTTGGATATCAATATATAAATTATATAGATATTACAAAATAAATAAACAGTAATCGGGATTACGAACAGCAGCTTTGATAAGTCACAGGACGCTACTATTATTATTATTAACAACCAACCACAGTTTGTTTCATGTCAAGCAAGACAAATATATAATACATTTTATTTATATCCCACTTATCCATCAAACCAGACAACGCTTGTTCTTAGAGACGGAGGCAGCATCGAGTTTATAAAATCGAGAATTGTGCAGTGGAATCCCTCGACTGTTACACGTGTTCGGCTTAGTGGTTTATTTAGTTATGAATTAGTTTAGAAATTGATGATAGTGCTGTGCCATTGGGAATCATTATATCATACAGTGCTTTGCATGGTCAGTTTGGCAGTGTTGTGCAGAGACGTGAGTGTCTGCAGCCGTGGATCTAGTCCTCATAGTGACCGATCTATTCTGTGCAAAACACACCGACAACAGCAGGCATCTCCTTTTATACCAAATCAATGTCTGACACCACGCCTGTAAAAAGAGAAATCATATTGTGAGACGAGTAAAACAAAGAAAAGAAATCTGTATATCTTTCCTAATCATAGATGTTATTATGGTTTCGTGTAACAGTTGAGTCACTACCGCGAGGATCGCTGAAGCAGAGGACTCAATAACCTGTAGGAAGCCCCTGTGAGGAGGGACATGGAGGCAGACAGAGCTGTTCGGCCAATGGCGGCAGAGAAGTGGCTTAGGCCTCGTGTTGTTTGGTGATGATGTAACAGTCTATTCAGGATCTTGAGGCATCTTTCCATCCTTGTTTGTGTTGACCAAAAGTGGCTGACACAGCATGGACTCGTTGCCATACAGAAGCATTGTTTGCATTAAAGATCAAAAGATCACTACCACAGATTGCGCTCGTGTCTCAGTTAAAATGTACAAATTCCTCTGCTGCTAACACCGGCTTTAAAATAACATCCCACCACTAATCCATGTCATAATCAGTAGAAAGTCCCAGAAAGACCGGGACTTTTCTAGTCCTTTACATTATTCCTAGCGTCAAAAAAAAAAAATCTTCTTGACCTCAGATCATCTTCATGTTGAACTTCCGTGCCCCTCCTTGACCTCCGCTGGCTGCCGGCCCATCCACCTTCCTGAAGGAGTATTCCACCGAGAAGTTGTTCTTATGCTGTCCTCTCCCTCGACTCCACACAAACAGCAGAATGAAACAAAAGAGGACGACCCCTAGAAACATGATGCAGCCCATAGCCGTGGAGATGAGGATGGTCTTGAGGTCCAAAGTAAACTTCAAGAACACCCTGGTGTCATTGAGGCTCGTGTCATTCAGGTCGCCAGAGTAGTATGTGCGGTTAGCCGTGAGGGCTGCGTCCAGGGGCAGCCCGCTAATTGTGAGCGTTGCAAAGTAGGTGTCGTTTCCCCCGGCGTTGCTGGCAATACAGATGTAGGTTCCGCTGTCTGTGACCTGGGCGTACCGTATCTCCAGCGTTCCATCTGGCAGTACAGACAGGCGACCGGTGCTCTTTGTTGTGATGCGCCGTCGCTGCGGAGAGATCCAGAACATTACCGGTTTTGGCTCACCCTCTGCCTGGCAAAGGAAGGACACCACCTGGCCCTCGCGTGCTGTGATCTGCTGCAGCCTCCTGTTGCGGATCTTTGGCTTTTGACAGGTGAAATGGTCGACGAGAGCAGAGTCGGAGAAGGCGTTGAGGGCCCGGGCCTGCACCTCGACAGGAGTGGCACACAATGGGGCAGCCCCATCAAAGTTGAGGGTCTTCCTGCGCTGGAGGATCCAGAGCAGACGGCAGTCACAGGCTAGGGGGTTTCTGTCTAGACGCAGGGTCTCCAGGGTGTTGACAGACTGGAAGGCGCTCTCCTCCAGGGTCACCAGGCCATTGGTGGACATGTTGAGCAGGCGGATTTGCCGCAGACCACCCAGTGCATATGGCTGTACGGTCACCAGGTTGGTGTTGACCATGTGTAGCTCCTTAAGCCGCACTAAGTCACGCAGAGCCCAGGACTCCAGGACGGAGATGGGGTTGTAGGAGAGGTTCAAGCTGGTGAGGTGGGCCAGGTTGCGCAGGGCAGAGGTGGGCACGGAAGTAAGGTTGGTGTGAGTGATGGACAGCCAGGACAAGTTGAGGCCCTGCAAGCTGTGCGGGGAGATGTACTCTAAAAGAGGCCAGTTGTCGATCTCTAGACCCCTCAGACCTCCCAGCTTACGGAAGTTCTGGTCCTCCAAGGCAGAAATGCTGAGGTAGCGAAGCCGCAGGGTCACCAGACTCCGGAGGTAAGACAGAGACTGGCTGGAGATCGACGTCAGGTTGCACCGCTCAATGGTCAGCTCCCTCAGTCCCACCAGGCCAAGGAAGGCCTTGTTGGAGATGTAGACCAGGTCGTTGTCTCCAACCTCCAGCTTCCTCAGACTCCTCAGGTCCTGAAAAGTAAAGTCCAGAAGAATGACGATTTTATTTCCGCTCAGGTCCAGCGAGGTGAGGTTGGACAGGCGGGAAAAGGTCCCCATGGGGACCAGCTTCAGTTGGTTGCCCCTCAGAGACAGTGTGCGCAGGTTCTGAAGACTGGCAAAAGCATTGGGCTCTAGCACACTGATGGCGTTCCCACTCAGGTCCAGCTCTTCCAGACGATGGTACGGGAGCAGGTCCCCATGCTCCACCCAGCGCAGTCTATTCTCACTGAGGTCCAGCACCTTTGTGTCCAAGGAGATCCCGTCAGGCAGGACGGAAAGACGCTTTCCCTGACAAGACACCGACTTGAATTTGGCCGAGCACTCGCATCGCTGGGGGCATCCCTGACCGCAGATGGACGACACCATCACCGTCTGCAGCAGGAACCAGTGGAGCAGGAGGCAGCCCAATTGATGTCCCAGGCACGTTGCCATGGTCCCCCCTCCTCAACCACCACCACCACGACCACCACCGTTCTATCACTTCCTCCGGCACCTCTCTGGGGATGGATCACCAGGCCAGACACCTGAGACAAGAGAGAGAGAGAGAGAGAAAGAGGGAGAGAGAGAAAATGGGGGGAGGGATGTTAGAATAATTGATAGAAAACAGATGAAGGGTATAAAATGTGTATTTGTGTACACGTGTACGTGTGTGTGTGTGTGTGTGTGTTTGTGTATAAGGGGGGCTGACAGTGAGCAGGAGAGGGAGCAACTCTATTCCAATACGGCAGCTGCGATCAAGCGATCCTAAATGAATGGAATTCCAATTACAGACTCTGATTAACCTGGCACACAAGCAGAATTAAAACCAGAGCAGTCCCAAAGGAAAGACCTGTATTCACTGAAGACTTCCAGGAGGCTTCCCGATGAATTGCTCAACCTGTCCTAAATCGTTATTTCTTTACTATACTACACTAGCAGACTGTTAAATGTCTTTGTCGAAGCCTTGTGAAAGGGTGACATTCGGACGGCCGTCTTCTTTAAACTAATGTTTTGTTTTGTGTTGAGACAACAGACGAGTACACAAGGTATTGTAAGTCCATAACGGTTGTCTAAAGGTTGTTATCTGAATGTATCGTGAACACACCCACCACAACAGACAGAAATGTCTTTTAGTCCATAGGACAGGATGACAGCTCATTTTGCATAGGTAGTAGCAGGCAAGGTCAGCAGGTATGGCGAGGCGATACGACTCACTGCCTCACAATAAGCCCCCTCCATCAGATATTCTGCATACGTCTGTGAGGCATGAGGCCTGCCATAAGAGAACCTGGCCTGACCCGCCTATGGGTTTCATATGACACATGTGCTGTCTTCTGACACGCAAGACCGCACACGGCAGCGCACGCGCACACACGCGCGCACCTACACATGCACACATGGCCACGCACGCACACAAACACACACACGCATATACGCATAGACACACACACACACACGTTTTTACACAAACACACACTCATACACACATATACAAATATGCAACACAATGACTTATTAATACATGTTAGTTCAGCACATCTGACGGGCCATATAGGAGAGCATGACTGAACAGTGAGGCAGATGGCTGGGCTGAAATGAATTAAAAAGCTGTCACTCCCATTACTTAACACATGAGGCGGTAACTCACTTAGTAGATCAATGCCGTCGCCTCGCTGTGAAAATGACACACAACACTAACTCATTTCTCTGCATTTCTGCATGAAACGGGCTAAAAAAACCCCAGAAGAGTAGGCTGTTGATCTGTAATGTAAACGCTGGTCTTTACAAAGGCTATGAATGCCTAGCAGAGAGAGAGAGAGAGAGAGAGAGAGAGAGAGAGAGAGAGAGAGAGACACCACATACCGACAGCGTTGGAGAGCAGCCATACAGCAGTCACAGGGAAGCGGAGAGTACAAGCTCCCAGCTGCTGGTGGTTCAGATGTCTTAATCAGACACACACACACACACACACACACACACACACACACACGCACGCGGCTGATTCACGACCCCGTTCCCAAACCCCTCTCATAATTCACTCAGGTCACCAGATTAATTCCGCAGGCCGACTATTTGCCCATGTAAGGTTCTGTTGGACTGGAAGGCGTGTTTTCCTGTACAGCGCTCTGTATTATAAATACACTAGCTAACACTTCACTGGGGACCTGTTGTACTCCATGTTCCTCCTTGACCTTTCAACAGCTTCTTCTTCTTTTTTTACCGCTGTGATTAATTTAACTCTGGGGGACGAGGACAGATGGTGTACAGGCACGCGCCATTAATTAGAAAAAAACGCAGATGATATGCTTCTAAGGCCTATCGCAGAATATTGCCTTTGCACAATATGGCCTGAGCTCTGTCATGTATCCGTTTGATCTACCGCTCTACATTAAGGCCCTCCTTCAAGATCACGCAGAGGTCTATTCATCCTGTAATTAAAACAGTGTCCAAAGAAAAACTGACAAACAAAACAACACGAAACCCTTGGAGCAGAAACCCCACGTTGACAACCCAGCCGTCGTGATCGGTGTACCTTATCAGACCCTCACATCCCCCCCCCCCCCCCCCCCGCCACACCCCCCCCCCCCCCACCCCCACCCACCCCCCCCCCCCAACACACACACACACACACACAGGTTGACTT
>OMKP01083498.1:18902-33047 GCA_900302375.1 Bathygadus melanobranchus | reverse complement strand
TCATGGACGCACACAAACTCAGGAAATTATCTTAATTGTAAGGAACTGTTTAACCGTCTCCGTCTAACTTGAAACCGAAACTGTTCTGCAACCTAGCACGAGCGGTAAGAAAAAAGACGTTGCCTAGCAACAGGTTAAGCCTCTTTATCTATGCTTTCTTCCGTGAGCCTTTTGCACATATGCTTAAAGAAAAAACTGCCTACATTATAGCTTTCCATTAATGGGTTTTCATTTATTTACTAAGAAGTACAATACAGTCAAGTGCAAGTTTCATGTGTGGGCCATATTCCATTATATTTTTTTAATTTACTGCGGGCCAATTAAAAATGGACCACGGGCCGCAGTTGGCCCGCGGGCCGTAGTTTGGACACCCCTGCACTAAAGAGAGCACTAGCATGCTAGCATTATTCCACCTGCTCTGTCACTTCATTTTCAAAGACTTACAATAAACCGGATTATTCGCCACCTTCCTGTGTCCTGCTCCTTGAGTAACCCTGAACAAGCCACTTGATGTGGTGTGTAGTATGGAGATTTGCTGTAAGACTATTTATTGAATTACCAGAGAACATGCTATATATCGTGATATATATCGTTATTGAGATATTCAATTACCTACATTGGGATAGAAGATTTTGGCCAATTTTGGCTAACTATGAAATGTGAAAGTTTAAACTAGAATTGACCAAACCTCTAAAAGGGCTCTGAGATTCTTTGTTTCCTCCATTGTTTATAGGATGCCCGTCATGCAGCCGAAGGGGAGATTTACACCAAGTTGAACCAGAAGATCGATGAGTTCATCCAGCTGGCCGATTACGAGTGGTGTATGGCCGAGTCAGACGGCCGCGCCTCCGGCTACCTCATGGACCTCATCAACTTCCTACGCTCCACCTTCCAGGTGTTCACACATCTGCCGGTAAGTTAGCCATCCTATTATCCTATATTTCTTGTCTATTGTTTTTAGTTTTAGTTTGTTTGGTGTTGGGGATGTTCCCAGGAATGCATTTGTTTTACACCATAGCCCACCGTACTATTTAATGGAGTTGTTTCTATTGAATGTTGTTCCTTTAAAATGTGGCTAAGAAAATAATTATGCCTTCATTGTTGTGGTTCTGCTGTCCAGTCAGTCCCACATTCATGTGTTATTGCATGCTCAAGTTATGTTGGCAATGTATTTAAGGTATTTAGATGTACTTAATTAATCCCAGACAAAATGTAGGGACATTGCAGATTGTTTATGTTGCATAACATAATTATATGCTGTAAAACTGTCCTGTTGCATTCAAGAATGAATGATGATGAAACTTCATGATGACATTTCGGCTGATTTTAAAGGAGCTATATGTAACAATAATACAGAACATTTAAAATGGGTCCAAGTTCACAATTTTGGAAAGAGTTGTCTCCGCCTGCCCCCTCCTCTCCAGACGCTCATGTTCGCTGAAGCTCAATGCTTACCTGTTCAGGAGAAATTAACCAAAGCGGCATCCATCTTGAAGTCCTTCTGGTCTCTAATCTGTCTCCATCTTTCAAATGCAGCTCCAATATTTACCCGTTTTTTTAGCAAGGCTCTGATGTAGTTTTTTAATTCATTTTCTAGTACAATCTCAGTTGATCCAGTTTGCTTGCTTGCTTCCATGGCTGCAGCAAGCTGTGTATGTGTGCCAATTTGTTTTATATCTGGGTATCCGGGGTACTCGGAGAAAAGTGAATAACACAGACCAAAACAAAAACAGACGTTCCACCCCGGAATACAAATTCAAAGGGGAACAAACTGGCTGTAGCGTTGTTGTCTGAGAAGCCAGTATTTTGACTGGCTTCTAAGCCAGTTTCCTTAATCTGATGACCTTCATGTCATGGTCATTGTCATGATTTAGTACAGTACATTTGTTACATATAGCTCCTTTAAATATGCTCTACTTAAGCCACGTTTCTACCAAAAGTACCCTGAACTTTTAGTCCCAGGAATTACTTTCCAGAAACTAAAAAGTTCTTTCAGCCCGTTGCTGTCTGCGTTTCCACCACGGTCGAAGACCCGTGAAGATTAGGCGAATTAGTCTGCTGACGTATGAAAAAGGGACGTCTGTTTTTACATGCAACTAACATCTCGAAAACATGTATTGATGTATTGAAGAACGTTCCAAATGCACACCTAGACACACCCACTTATCATAATCCCCCTCATCCGTGAACTGAACTGAATTTTACACTTGGATTAAAAAGTGAAACTCTATTATGATTGAATCCTCTAAATACATATGATATTATTATTATATTCATGACGTAAATGATGTAAATAGCGATTTTGTTTGTCCGATTTTTCCTGTTTTTCTTGCTTTTTCGTGATGTTTATTCGTTACGTGCCTGATGTATAAGGACTTTTTAAAGTCAGCAGATTTTACAAGCTATTGCAGACCTTCACGTACAAAGTTCCTGAACTTTTGGAAAGTACATATCCCTGAACAGGGACTTTTTGGGGGGTAAAATAAGTTCCCGGAAGTTCCTCCAAAGGTTCCTAGTTCCTGCAGTGGAAACGCAGCTTTAATGATACATTTACATTTACATTTAGAGCATTTGGCAGACGCTTTTATCCAAAGCGACTTACAAAAAGTAAGTCTTTCAAGCAATAAATGTACTTTTACTGAACAGTTGCTGCTCATAACAAAACCTAAATCACTTCATGCTTCTTCTGTTGTAAATACAAAGATAAGTATCTCTATAGATGGTGATTATGGTAATTTTATGGTCATATTGTATCCATATTGTAATCAACTATTTCATATTTTAGTCATTTCATGGCAATATGTTTTAAGTGTAGATTATTTTTTAAGGCAGATCATAATGTTCCTTTAAGAGTAGATAATAATCTAGAAATTAACCTCAAAACAAACACACAAAACCATTGAAAAGTAAAAAGAAAATGTATTGATGGGAATATGAACGGGGCAGTCTTCGCTGTTACTTACCGATTTTTGAATGCGTCTGGAACAGCATTGATTCCAACTTATCGGATTGGATCAGAACATCAATACAAAATGTGTAATCAGAAATATGATTGGAACGAAAGGAGCATGCTTTGGCCTAGCCAATAACCTTGACCCTGGTCCCAAACAATAAAAACTGCATGCCTGCTGTAATGTTTCCAACTGCTCCTATCCCACTTTCCTCCTGTTTTTATACTTTGCTAAAGACTAACCAAACAGTACAATCAAACCTTGGCCATATCAGGTTATTCCAACCACTGGATCTGATTGGCTCAAAGTGCTGACATCATTTGGCACCAATTTGAAGTAATCATGAACAGCAATAACATGTTTAGTACCGTCCCCCATGGTTCAGGTTGTTTGCTTATTCTTTTAAGATGTCTCGAAATTCTTTTGTGACTCCATAAGTAACAAATGATGCTTTTCTTGATTTCTGTTCAGATTTTCTCATTTGATTTACAATGCATGACAGATATCTGAATATCTACGTTCTCTTGTCTATTTATTTCCATACTTCTTTTTCTTCTTCTCCTCCTTCCCTCCCTTTCCCCTCCTTCGGTCTTGTGTTGTGTTTGTATTGGTTGGTTTGGGGTGTGTCCCTGTCCAGAGTAACAACAATGATCATGCTTCTATGTCGGTGAGTACCCTGCCTGGCCGCCACGCTGCTAACGCTACGCTGCTACTGCCATCACAGACTGAGGGACAGGTGCAGCGCATGCTTGTGTACTGCTCCAGTCATCTAGGCTGATAATCATCATGAATTTCTATTTCGTTTCACTTCATAATTCAGTCTGAATGTCTCTTCCATCTCAGAGACCGTTTTCAGGGGCGGGGCGGCATCCACCTAAACCAATCACGAAGCGGATACTGATTCCGCAAGTGACGTTGTGCCCCTTTGTTGATTTTTGATCGATATTTGTGGAAGTCTTTACAAAGCTGCTTCGATAGCAGAATCCATAGACTTTAAAATAACTTAAAGGCAGAATCCAAACTTTTCGCTGCAGGAGTCGCCATGTTGTTTTCTGTTGCTCGCTATGCTCACACAGATTCTGTCAGCATATTTTATTTCACATGCCACCTACAAGACACTGATTCACACCAAGCGTAGTACCGCTCAAGCAACAGACACCAGACCCTGAATCACAGAAAAATTGTGTGGTGGACACATGATGCTGCGTACAGTGACACAACGCCTGTTAGTCAGTGCTTCACCTGTTGAGACGAGACTAGTCGATCTGTTAACGGCTGGGTGTTGCTGAGTTTAAAAGGTTGCGTCTAGTTTGGACAAGGGGTTTTGCTGTGTGGGAGATGGAAAACGTCCACTGTCTTGATCAATACCTCAAGTCATTTGAACCCACAATGCACTGTCCTTTGCTTTCTGGAGTTGAATCTGGAGTTACACTGCATGTCACAAATCACTTTTTACATGGTTACTAAGACTTGCCTTCCCCCGGTGGACCAAAGTTCAGGTGTTTATATGTAACATGAGTCAATATGCAATAATAGAACAAACCAGGTTTGGCGTACCATTGTATTTTCCTTTGGGCTTTACATTATTTGATCTTTCAAAAAGTATCAATGCCATAAAACAACTTTGAATGTCAACTATATTCTGAGTTTGGACGTGGTTTAGCAGAAAAATAAAGGATGTGAATTTAAAGTCTAAGATTTAAAGTTAATGTTTTGGGATTTCCTGTTGAAGGATTTTTTTCAAAATGAATGTGGGTAAAGATTTTTATTTCATTGCTCACTTTTCACTGCAGATCTGTGCAGGTACGTGCTCAGGAATGTGTGAGACAAGACTAAGGAAAGCAGTCATTTGATGGCACCATTTAAAGGAATGAACTGTAGACTTGTTGAGTCTTCTTGTTTTTAGTTAGTCAGAAAGAAAGCTTCCTTAGTTGTTGAGTCAAGTCTTTTCTTGCCGTTTTCTATTCATTTATATTGTATGGTTCCTTCTGCATTTCTGCCACTTTTTTATTATTGTGCCTCCTGTTATTTTCAACATTACCACATATTTACTTGACCGGTGAGGAGGATAAACCAGAATAATCAGGCCTGGGTACTTATCAGTATTTAACATCTTTACATATGAATTGCAAATCCTCTAAAAAAAAAAGAAGTTCTGTCTGCCTAACATAAGAAAAATCTACATCTTAAAGGTGCAATATCCAATTTGTTAGTTTGAAATGTGCTCTGTAGACGCTAACTTTAAGGCTACAGGGATCTAGGTTAATTGCTCCGACCCTGCAGCAGCATCGAGAAATCTCATGTTAGGATTTTTTTCAGTGAACCTCGCTTTTTAAGGGTGGGCGGGATTTGGAGAGAGTATGGAGAGGGAGGGGTCAACATTCAGACTGTAGCTAGCTTGACATAAAAAATCTTGCATATTGTACCTTTAAGCTAGGAAGAGTTTTTATTAAATTAATTTCTCATTATATAATGGTTTTGGTTAACTGTTGTACAGCTCATGTACAACTTTTGAACAATGGCCATCTCTAATCTGGCCCTCCATGCATGCATTATATTGAGATGTTTTTGGTGAATGCCTCATTTTGTTCTGATGATGTTTACACTCATCTCATCAACTATATTCACCATCTTGTCCATGTTTTGTAAACGTTTATTTTTATGTACTAACGCCAAATACAATTTTACAATGACATTTGACTATATTACTCATACATATCAATTTCCAACTAAACATTTTCTTTTCAAGTCAGTATTGCAATAATAACGTATGGTTGTCACAAAATCCCACGGCACAGCTAGACTTGCTTCACGGCAAACACTGGGGTAGAGGATCACGTCAAGTATTGACCATACCTGGCTTTGATTAGGATGCCTCTATGTATCTGTAATGCCGATACTGTAAGGTGACATTTAATTATGCATGTCCAGAAAACGCACAACATCTAATGTCTATTATTTCTGAAATGCAAATCAGACTTGCTTGTCTCTGCTGGTCAGCGGAAGGTAAATGTAGTAGTGGAATTGAATGGATGGGGATTTCTTGATCTCTTTCTTGAACTTCATGATCTGTGATGGTTGCATTCAAGAAATTGCTGATCTTCCTACTCTTTTCTCCTCCATTTTCAAATCCTCCCGCTCTCCTTCTCTTGCCCCACTGACTATTTTTCTTTTTTTAACTCCCTACACATTGTCCTTCTCCATCTCTATCCTGTTCCCGTCTGCATTCCTCCGATCACTCTAGGGTAAAGTGGCCCAGACAGCGTGTATGTCCGCCTGCAAGCATCTGTCCACATCGCTGTTGCAGATGCTGATGGACACCGAACTCAAACAAATCAGCATGGGTGCCGTTCAGCAATTCAATTTGGATGTCATCCAGTGTGAATGTGAGTATTTGTTTGTTTGTGATGCGATGTGATGCCCACATCCATAGGGTTTGAATCCTGAGACAACATAGTATGGGTAACTTTTGAACAACATTTCTGCATTCCGAAAAGTTTAAGCTTCTCGGACGCTTATAGTAATGTTGTGTGTTCGAATTCAAACTGAAACAGGGTGTTCACTTACATTTTAAGAAAATCTGAACATCAACTCTCTCTCACACACACACACACACACACACACATCTGTTTGGTTTAAAGTGGTTCCATCTTATGTGTGATGTATTGCATGACACAACGTCGGGCAATGACTTTTGGTTGATCCTTTTCTGGTACGTAAAGAGCTCCTGTGACAGACAGAGAAAACACCCCTCAAACTAATGCATCATCATTGTTGGCCCACACAAAAACCCTCTGGCTGACTTCACTGTTGTTGTCAACAGCTCAATGGACTGTCAATAGTTGACAGCTGCTAGCTTCTACCTGCTAGCGATATCAAATCTGTAGCAGGGGTGTAGCAGTAGCTCCTGCTACACACCACCGAAGTGGCTTTTCTGGGCTCCTCCAACCACCAGTGCTTGTTTTCTGGAAAATCCCCATTGACACTCATTCACTTTACTCTTCTTACAGTCACAAGCACCCCTGGTGTTTGCTTCGTATATTCAGCCCTTTGGAATATGTCATTACTGTACAATCTCTGGTATAAGTGTATCCATGGCTCAAACCCATGCAATTTGACATGTAGCCACATAGCCTTAACCTCTTCATCCCGAGAGGACCCATATCCGGGGTCAAAAGGAAAGACGTCTTAAGGCATTTAAACACATGAGAAAGCGGTCATGTGACACACTCTTAGAACGATTAGATTCTCAACTTTTAGTCTATCAAAACCACACAATTCCAACCCCAAACAAGATAACCATATATCAACAAGAGTTATGTATTTCATATGTGCACATTCACATTCACAGCAATATCTGTATCACATCATGTTATCTACAGAAACTATATATCATAGTTATATCATGTATCATATATATCATGAACTTATCAGTCCAATGACTCACTTTGTGATCAAAACAGATCGCAGAACTATTGATCAAAAACCATCAAGAATAAATGGTAAATGGACTGCATTTATATAGCGCTTTTATCCAAAGCGCTTTTACATTTGCCTCACATTCACCCATTCATACACCGACGGCGGTGTCAACCATGCAAGGTAACAACCAGCTCGTCGGGAGCAGTTAGGGTTAGGTGTCTTGCTCAGGGACACCTCGACAATTAGCAAGGCGGAGCCGGGGATCGAACCAGCAACCTTCCGGTTGCTAGACAACCCCTGAGCTACTGCCGCCACACCATTTGTGGTTGTAAATGAATGAATTTGAGTAAATGAATTACAACCACAAATGGTGTCTTACAAATGATGTCCTGATGTGTTGTTTTTGTCATTAAATTCGTGTTTTATCGCATAAAACCACCATAAACGGTTAATCCAGTGTCTGGTTTCCATTTTGAAATCTGACACAATGTTTACAATCAATGTATAGAGTGCCTAAGTCACGTCCTTTCCGGTATCCCCATTGGGACCTTATTTCGGAAAAAATATGTATGATAGTCAATGGGGAGAGAGAAATTATTTTTTGAATTATTTCGTTTGAATTGTACCATGAATTACACATGTTGTTTGTCAATTAAAAAAATTATTTTGCAAGTCAAGAAAGTCGCAGTTTGTCATAAAACTGTTGAAGTATAAGATGAAAATACGTAATTAGAAAGACTACAATACCCAAATGTAAGTGACATCATAGCTGTCTCTCTCCACAAGCTACCCAGAGCCACTAAAGCTAACGTTAATGCACTGCCTTTGTGTTTCGTACTCATCACATGAGCAACGATTCTTGCAGTTTCTTTCACTTCCTGGTTGATAAAAGGCCCAGGAGTCGCTAGATAAAACACATCATGTAAGATACATGTTGGCGTTGGTGACGTATATTGTACGAGACTGAGATGTAGTGCACTAAATGTTTAACACAAAACTACATGTTACTTTACTGTTTTCCGATAAACTTGACTTGTAAAATAGTTTTTTGAAATAACAAACATCATATGTGTAATTCATGGAACAATTCAAACAGAAAAATCGAAAAATATTATTTCCGAAATAAGGTCCCTTCAATCAGAACTGACTCCGTCTTTATCGCCATCAGGTGGCTGTATGGTGCAATTACGACGGTTTGGCTTGGTGTCATTCAATTATATTCGCCCTGACCTTTCAACACAGGGGTCAAATGTCAAAATTGAACAATGCGTTCTCGAGATATTGACCTGTTTGTACCTTGTCACGCTTGTACTGTAGTTATTGCACTGATTTGCATTGGATTCATTGGTTTTATTTGGAGGCTCCACCTAAACCTACCTCTACTAAAACCTCTGTTTTCTCTGCTTCATTTATTGGCATCACATCTTGAAACAGGTACTCATCAGATGCTGTGCTATGGCCCTATAGTGCTATAGGGCTACCAACTGATAATGCACTAGGTGCTAAAACATTACATTTATTCAAATGAAGCCTTCCATTTATGCTGTGTTCTAGTTGTATTCACTCTGCCCCAGTAGCATCCACATTGGTTATTTCACTTGCATAACAATCTCATGTGCTTCTTTTGGTGGCAAAATGATAAAGTATAGCCCTTGTAGTTGTGGAGATTCACTCCACAGTCAATTCACTTTGGGTATGTTCTTTTCGTCAGAAATAAAGACAATTTGGTGCAAAAGCGACCAGATGCACTACTAGCCAACAGTGTTTGCTCGTTGCAGGCCATCGGTGAGCCAATCATAAAACATACAAACATGAAATTAAATACATGTTGAAATGTTGAGTGTACCACTGCTGACTCGTTGGCAGTGTCACTGCAGTTGTTCTGAAAAAGCCATGTCAGGAGGTAGAGTGGTTGTCTGCCAACCTGAAGGTTGCTGGTTCGATCCCCGGCTCTCCCTAGCTAAGTGTCGAGGTGTCCCCGAGCAAGACACCTAACCCTAACTGCTCCCGACGAGCCGGTTGTTACCTTGCATGGTTGACACCGCCGTCGGTGTATGAGAGGCAATATTGTAAAGCGCTTTGGACAAAAGCTATATAAATGCAATCCATTTACAATTTTTCTGTGAACACCTCCGCTCTTCGCTCAAGCGCTGTAGAGGTAGAGGCTGTTGGTGGGTGCGTGGATGCTCTTGTGTTCATGTTTATGTTCAAGTGTCCAGGTCAACTACAGTTAATAATAAAATAATAATAATTATCCCAAGACCGCTTATGCGATTTATTGTAGCTTTCAGTGAGTTGGTGAGACGTACTGTACAACTGTTACCTACAAAAAGCTCTGTAACTTGTAGATTATATTGTGGCTTTCAGTGAGTTGGTACTATTGGTACTGTAAACCTTACCTACAAACAGCTCTGTAACTTGTAGATGATATTTTATATAAATAATTCTAATAATATAAACAATTATCTTAGGTCAGATTTTGTGAGCTGAATAGAAAGTTTGCGGATATTGTACCCATTTCTAAATGGATACTCGTGCCTGTAATATTTCTAAAATTGATATTAGAGTTTAACTGTGGAACAGCTTTGAAAGATGGATTAAGTTTCTGATTAATCTCTCCACATTGCAGGGAATTTATGTTAATCTTTGTCTTATTGTCTTACTATTTCTATTATTATTATTATTATTATTATTATTATTAATAATGATAATAGTATGTTTTCTTATATTGCTAGTTTATTAAAGTTAATATATTGTTTTTCCCATGCAGTGTTTGCTAGCTCTGAGCCGGTCCCTGGTTTCCAAGGAGATACTCTTCAACTGGCCTTTATCGACCTGAGACAGGTAATCGGCTTCACCTCACCTCTATCAGCCATAGCTTTCAGGCCCATCCACCTCCTTGAATAACATTTTCAGGTAAAAGAAAAGGTTCCTCATTAAACCCAGATATTGTGCCCTGGGCAACAATGGTTACATTGAGATTATCTTGCCATTTTCTCCACAGACTACATTAATTTAGAGAGAAAAAAGCATCCTTAATAGAGAGTGTGAAGACCCCCCTTACACTACATGCATTTGATCTACGCTGGTCCATGCTCTCCAGCGCTAATTCAATATCCCGACCCCCACACTCGCACCTTTTCACCTTTCACCTCTCCTCAACGTCTCCGTTCTCACTCGCCTCCAGGACCTCTCAGAACAGACGGCTTGCTGCTACTATCTCTCCACTACACACTTTTCTCATTCCTTCTCTCCCTCTCTTTCTTAAGCGTACACACACACACACACACACACACACACACACACACACACACACACCCCCCGTCTGGGTCTTTCAGTGGTAAATTGCTCCTGCGGTGGTATGTGAAGTGTTGATGGGGACTTATGAAGTTCTGTTGACCTGCTAAGCTGAGCCTGGGGTCTACTTCTATATCAACAGGTCACACAGAGGTTATTTTACTCTATTGCACCGACAGCTCTGCACGCACATCATCTTTAAACTAATGTTGGGACCATAGTGGAAAAGAAAAGTAGTGCAGACAAGATGTCACACAGTTATTTGGGTGTAGTGTGTTTGCATGAAGTTGTGTATGTGTCAGAACAAGACAGATCAGATGAAAGCTAGAGCATTGTTACAGTCACATACACAAGGATGTTTACACGCTTCCTCTAATGGGGCCTGAACATTTGACCGGTTAATCTCAGCCTTGGGTAAAAGAAGGGGTCAGGAGGAATCAATAGGTGGAGGTTAGCCATAGTTCACCCAAAATGTTGGCCACAAGTAGTATGCAGAGTTTGTTCACTGGGTTTACAAAATCAACACTACCCAAGGAACTACTGCACCATTATGTACGGTTTCCCTTTTCAACATAATGCATAAACTACATAAAAAGGCGAGTTAGTTGTCCCTACATAAACACATGAACTCAGTATTCCCATGTAGCGGGTTAGTTGTCCCTATCGAAATGAACTCACTGCTCACTTCTGCTTCACTGAGTGAGCAGGTATTGTGTGACGATCCTAGACCACTTATGGTAAGACAATGCTCATGGAACAATGGAAGCCACGCCCACTCGCACGGAATACCTCCCATCCCCTTACTAATGGATGTCGGCCACTTCATTTAGTATTCTTTACTTAACGGATGTCTTTGACGACGTTCAACCTTATCTCTATCTATCCGCATTAGGGATATAGTGTGAAAAACACCTGCACTTGTTGCTGATGCTTTCGCACATCTTACGCATCTTACCTTACTTATCATAGGCGGATATAATTGTGTGTGTTCCGTCAGTCAGAAACAAACCAAATATATTAAATGTCTCTTAAACAAATCAATCAAATGTAACGAGCCTATAATATAAAACAAACTACTTGATTCATGCTCAGTATCACATTTCTCCTTATTCCACTGAGCTAGTATTTGCTAATGTGTTTTGTACCATTGGCGTTTATTTTACTGTCATCTTCAGCAGCACTGGCCTCTACTTGTTCTTCTCTGTCTCCCATCTCTTTCATCCAATCTGTCACTCTCTCAACTAGGGTTAGTCCTCAGATATCGGTCTGTGAACATCATCCACCTCTGATATTAAAACTAACGTGTGTCCCGTATGACTCTACGAATTAAACTGTGGAGCTGCTGGGATGTGATCTGCTCTCCTCACTTTAGAGCAGCTGGTAGTTTTTAATATTACATACCATACACAGTGAAAATCATTTTTGTTATATTTCTGTAGTATGTTAACTTTCATCATTAGGTGGCTTGGATTACAGTGTAGAGGGAAACTATTGAATAAAGGATTAATTATAACACTGTGTTTAGCCTACTTTATTCAAAATACATCCAAATCAGCCATCTATCATTTCTCATATGTGAATGTAGGCATAATGGAGCCGATTTCAGTAGTACCTTGAACACTGCATGCTATTAATTAGGGTTAGGGTTAGGGTTAGGGAATATAATTCAAACATAACCTATCCTGTGAGGGATTCATACGTCTAGAGCTCTGTCCTGTCTGCTCTGTCCTGTCTGCTCTTGTCCTTTCCAAAACCCAGCTGGTAGTTCTCGCAATGCTTTAAGAAAACAGTGAGACTTGACATTTCAGACTGATGAACTTTATTTAATTCCAGTTATGAACATGGCATTGAACTCAACTCGTCATGTTTACACCTTCTTATAATACATCCATGGTCTAGCTCCCTGAACTCTCCCTTCTGGGCAAAACACATTTCACGCACTTTGCACCTGGCTAAAGTTTAAAGTAAAATGCTTCTTGGGGCTATTAAAGTCTAGCCACTTATTTATTTGTATTCTTTGTTTAGAAAAACAAGAATTAATAAATAAAAAAGTTCATTTTCTTTTAAATGACAGTAATGTATCCTTGAATCATTACTTTTTTTAAAGTTGGAATAATTTGTTTTGCATTTAACAATATTAAATATCGGTAACATTTCGGTATTGGCAGCCTAAGTCAATAAAGCATCCGTATCAGACAAAAAACCAAAACATATCAGATGTTCCCTACTATCAACGCCTGACACTAGAATCCAACAGTAGTGAGTCTCCTTGGTGCCACTGTGATAACATGACTGTGCTTGCCCTGGAATACTCCCCCCAGATTACATTCTATGGGGTCTAGACTATTATCTTCTATGTTTGGTCTCGTCTCCCACTATTAATGTGTTGATGGAGGGGGATTGGGTCCCAAGTTCCCCTCTGGGCTCTTGGTTGCCTGGTGCCAGGTCTAAGAGAAACATTCTACATTCTAGTCAAATGTATCTGCATGTGAGAAAAATGTAAACGTGCTTCTTGGTGTCCCTGTGTGTGCCTGTGTGTGCCTGTGTGTGTGTGTGTGTGTGTGTGTGTGTGTGTGTTTGTGTGTGTGTGACAGCTTCTGGATCTATTCATGGTGTGGGACTGGTCAACTTACCTGGCGGACTATGGACAGCCCACCTCCAAATACCTGAGGGTGAACCCGGCCACTGCCTTAGCCCTACTAGAGAAGTGAGTACATCTGCTCACTTCTGCACATTTACACAACCATGACATTCATATGCTTGCGTTATGCAAATGTATGTTATTATTGGAAATCAATTAACAACACAAAACAAATATTGTCCAGAAACCCTCACAGGTGCTTCATTTAGCATACAAAATAAATATGCTCAAATCATAACATGGCAAACTCAAGCCCGCTAAATTTGACATTATTTAGTAATATGACACAGTAATAATTATCTCACACAATGTAGTGTGTGCAACCTTTTTTTTAAGCATTAACACAGAACAATGTACTAAAACAATCCAGGGACCCACACCGGTCAAGCATTTACCAAAATGCTCAGATCACAACTCATGGCAAACACAAGCCCAAGAAACGATGCATCTCAAAAAACAACAACCTCGCCATTGCTGCGGAGAGGACTCTTTTTGAGGTTGAATGCAATGCGAAGTTGAATGCAGTATTGCCGTTACTAAACCAGCATTTTCACAGATTACTCGTGTAATATTAGTTCTAAACCGAACTGTAGGCTCACAAAGATCACAGTCTGGCATTTATACCATGAAGACGAGGAAATTATTTCTAAATTATTTCTACTTTTGCCCGGCGATAGACCAATATATTTGCAGTACAAAAAGACAATGTTTTAAGCGGTACATGATTTTGTGTGTGTTTTAAACTTGCCATGCTCGAGAACACAACACCAAGCAAGCCCCCGCCGACACACCAGCTGTCCCATATATATATATATATATATATATATATATGTG